>JAZHPH010000007.1:672224-934193 GCA_037356405.1 Nasonia oneida | reverse complement strand
ATATATAATATAAAATAGTATTCTATTTAAAATTATTAATCGAAGATTAAAATGATCATTTATTGGAACACGTGACTTAGTAACGTGAAATTCAACGATATTTTAAATCGTTAAAATAAGAAACAAAACAGAAATCGCATAATTACGAAGGATGAATCTACGATTGGCGATAACTTTCTAATTTTTTGCGTATTTCGACCCGATTTCGTTTATTTTTGCGTGTTCTTTTCTTTTGATTTTTGGCCAAATCTGTTAGGGACTCGACAAGCTCGACGTCTTGAGGACACAGCAAACATGATGAATGCTACCTGATTTATATTAAAGGTGACATATGGTCCCATCATTTATTACTTCATTTATTTAAGTTGCGCGCGTTGAGGATTTCCAGCAATCATTCAGCTGGTATTGTTGTATTAAGATAATTTATTACAGCTAAGTCATTAATTGTATACTACAGTTTTCTCTTCTTTCTCTTTAAATAATAAACTGAAACGCCAATGAAATTTGGCGTTACAACTTTTTGTAAATTTTTGAATCGATTGTAAATTTTTGCTGATTACTCATTTTTCATTAGAAATATTTCATAGAAATTCCTGATTTACTGTGTAGAATGCTCAAACAGTACGTGAGAAAAATATCAATTTTTCAAAATTTAGGCTTATCTTTCATTATTTTATGATAAAGTACTCTCGAAGTGGAAAAAAATCAGTCGCTCACAGGCACAAACAAACTAAATAAATAACAACAAGTCGGGATAGTTTTCTACGGCGTTTAAGAGTAAACGCAAAGATATTAGAAAAACTAATAATAGTAATAATAAAAAAAAATATAAAATAATAATAACCATAAAAACCAGAAAATAGAAAAAAGGAAATAAATTCATACTAGTGATACATCTACGACTAAAAGAGAGAGAGGCTAGGCTTGGCATTCTGCATGTCACTACTGAAAGATATATACGATTGAGTAGCTCTGTCTAAGGGAGTATTTCATATGCTTTTCATTAAAAACTATATTATGCTACTTTTAAATAACATAATACATTATTTTATAGTAATTGCAGTATGCAGACTAATATTATCTTTAAAGTAGCTCTTTTTTTTTCTTTTTGTAAGCAACAAAAATATATAGATATCAGTAACTATTCATATCAACAATCAACTTATATGAATTTTTGTTACTGCTTATAGTCAGTGCTTATAGTATAGTACACTGCTTATATTTAAGTGTATTATCAGTTTGTACTTAATGCTATTATGTTATCATCTCATGAATAACACTTAAATTAATAAAAAAAACTGCTATACTACTGCATACTTAGAAGATCCGGTGTTGCCCCGACTTGGCAAATGCAATGAAATACTCCAATAGTTCGAGCTTCTGATCGACAGAAGAAAAACACAAAAAAAGAAATAGTACTAGTTTTGAACTCTCGCATGTATAAAAAGATACTATATGTATAAATCTAATATAATAGTAATAAATTGTCTTAATAATCATCGTCAACTCTTATTCAGGTGGTGGAGGTGGCGGTGGTGAGGAACTGGGCGGAGGACCGCTCGGGAGCGGGGGTGGCGGCGGCTGCAGAGCAGCTGCAACAGTTGGGTCAATGATAAAGTTATCTGAAACTGTCCCGAGTCTCTGCTGCTGCTGCTGCCTGCTACTAGGAGGAAATGACGGCGGAGGGACACTCGTGTCGATCTGTCCATCCGCCGTCATCATCATGCCAGCCGTGCTTTGTGGGTACATGGCCGCGACATACTCTTGTTGCCTCTGATACTGATAGTACATGGCATGGTCGAACATGCCGGGAGCCGTATACCCGAAGACCGGCGGTGCCTGCATGGCTGGTGGATAATTGGTAAAAAAAGGGTGAGGAGGAGGACGGGGATGGCGTAAGAAGGCTGGCGATGGCGGCGACTGACGCTGCTGCTGATAAGGTCGGTAGCTTGCCTCGCGCATCTGCTGTAGCGAGTAGCGCTGATACGGATACTGGGGAAGCCGGGGTCCGGCCCCTCTTCCGCCTCCACGTACCTTGTCTGTGCTTCCTGGACCGTAAGAGTTATGCCGGCCGTTTTGTCGCTCGTTCGGACGTTGTTGCATCTGCATCGGCTGCTGTTTCTTGGCCGGTGGCGCTCCAATAGGTGATTCCGTCACTTCACGTTCGCGCTTTCTACTGCTGTTTTCTTGTAGATCGCTTGTGCTCCTGGCCAGAGCGTCAGTCCGGATCTTGATCTTAAGTGGAGCCTGTTGGGGCAACATGTTTTGCGACTGCATCTGCGGTTGCTGCTGAGAGACCTCGTTGACCTTCAGCCGCTCTTTCGGTATCTTAATCTTGAGGCTACTGCTGGTTGTTGAGGAGGACGAGGTGCCAATAGAGTCACAGCTCAGATTGAGCTTGTCCTTGGGTATAGTGATTTTGATGGGTACGGCGCCGAGCGAAGGATTCCCGCTCGTTGCACTGCCGTTGCCCTCTTCAGTCTTATTGTCTTTCTCCCTGTCACTCTTATCACGATGATGCTTCTCCTTCTCCTTGTCTTTGTCCTTGTGTTTGTGCTTGTGTTTGTCTTTTGACTTGTCCTTCTCCTTGTGTTTGTGCTTCTTTTCTTTTTTTTTCTTCTCGCTCTTGCTACGATGCTCAGACTTCTTCTCCTCCTGCGTCGCCGGTGCAGTGCTAACCGCTGGTGCAGACTCTACGGGGACGATCGGCGCTGTCTCGGTTGTCACAGGAATGTCGACCATGCACTGAACAGGGCCAGTCAGGTCACTCATGTCTACGGTCGACGGTAGAGGAAGCTCGGGAAGTACTTGTTGCTGCTGCTGCTGTAGTTGTGTTTGTAGCGATGATTTGTCATCATCACGAGTCTGCTGATGCTGATCATGAAGCAGAGAGGGCATAAGTGTTAGAGGCTCTTGCAACAGGGCGTTGATGCTTTGCGCCGATTTAAGTGGAGAAAAGCTTTCCTGCCTTATCTCCAGTACCTTGTCTTGGAGCGACAAGAAGTCGCTCATTTTAGGTTCTGGTTTCATGAACATAAAGTCTGAGGGCATTTCATTACTAAGAAGTTCATCTGGCAACTCTGAATTGAAACGAAAGCTGGATGGATCTATCGTCGAGTATTCTTTTGCGGAGACTCCATCAAGGCCATTATTCAAACCGTGATGCTGTTGTTGCGGCTTGTGCCTCTGATTGGACATTAGCATCTGGTCCGTATTCTCAAATGACTTTACCAGTTCTGGCGGTGGCTTGACATCGGTGACACTCTTGTTATCTTTGGCGGGTTGCATGAGATCAGGCAACCCGGATGACTGTTCATTCAAATCGAAACTCGAAATGAACCTGCGCGAGTGCGCCTCGAGCATCTGTAGTTGCTGCTTCGATTCTTGATCTAGACTGACGGTATCGGCATTATTTTGTGTACGATGTTGCTTTTGCAAGGAGGTAGACATTGTATTGACGCTGTTCGATAGCCTCTGTGACTTGAGATGCGGCAGTTCCGGTGTCAGCTGCATGGCGTTAGGACTGGTGAAAGACGGCAAGTCCTGCTTTGGCACAGCCGGTGAGCTCCTCTGTTTTTGTTTGAGTGCTCGCGAATGAGAGGATTCTCTCGAACTTGCAGGCGTTGGCGTCGGCGTCTTCTCGGGGCTAAAAAGCGATCTGTGTTTTGTGAGTGGCGGAGGCGGATTTTGCAAACCGGTATTGTCGGAATCTCCAACTGGTGCAGTCAGATACCCCCTTGGCTTCTTTTCCGTCTTAATGTCATCAAGATTGTTAATAAGACCTAACGAGGATGCTGAGGATGAGCTACCATTTTTTACTGGTAGACTGCTGTTACTGCTGCTGCTCTTAGAGACCGACATGGACTTTTGGGAGATCTGAGAAGCTGAAACAGGAGCGCTGGGCGACTTCTCTATGCTAAACGCAGTTTGGCCGAGGTTTAACATCTTGGACTCCGATGACTGCGTAGAATTGGCATTAGGCAACGGCTTTTCCGGCTGATGTCCATACTTGGATGGATGATGCGATTGTTTAAGCATCATCGCCGCATACTCCTCTTTTTGTACCTCCGCTCTTGGCTTCACAGGAGGCAGCGGCTTCTCTATGAGTTTACGCACTTCCTCGCTTCGTTGCTCAAAAATATCCGGCTTCTTTGAAGACGAGGCCGAGGACGATCTCGACGTCGCAGACGCCGAATCAGGGTACTTAGAGTAAGGCTTTGCATCCTTCTGCTGCTGTGCCTGCTGAGGTTTGCTGTTGTGCCTCAAGTCATTTCCACGACCATCGTGAGGCTTGTGCACACTGTTGCTTAATTTTTCGGGTGGGTGGACGGTAGACGAGTCTTGAGAGATGTTGTTAAGGGCAGATTCGAGGGAGTTGTCAAGGCTATGATGCGAGAAGACGGTTCCACCGCTTGTGTTACTTGACGAGTTGTACTCCCTAGGAATTCTTTGTCGGTCCCTGTTAGGATCACGAGGTTGACTGCTGCCACTACTACCGCTTGTAGAATGCCTCTGATGCATTATTTGTGAGGAGGATTTGACATCTTGCCGTGAACTATGGTGGTGGTTGTGGTGCACATTTTGTTTAATGCTGCTTGAGGAGGACGATGAGCTTGAATGCTTACTAGGCACGTTAGCAGATGAACTTTGCTTGTGGTGGTGCGAATGGTGTTTGCTGGGATCCGCGTTGAGCGAGGCATTCGACGAAGAGTGTGAGGCAGCAGATGCTTTCTCGCGCTCGCGTTCCGCCCGCTCTTTCTTCTCGCGATACTCCCGGTAGTCAATGGATGAGCGACCTGACATTGACGAACTGGGCCTTTTGCTAGCATCGGTCTCCGATTTGACATCGAGATGGAACGGTCGACTTGATTGGAAGGAGAGGCTACCATCAGCATTTGCCGGAGATTGCACTTTACGTGGTTCAGCATCCTGAACGATTAAAATTTCGTGTTAGCAAAGGTACTTAAAAAAAAATAAATGATGAATTCAATTTATAAATGTGAAATAAAACTTACAAATGGTGAATTGGAGAGCGCTGGGTGATTCATATTGGGGCTTTGGTTTGCCGATATACTCCGGATTTTGCGCTTGAGTCTTGAAGGACACTTATCGAATATGTGCAAAAATTCTCCAGTGAGTTGTCCCAATAATTCGGACGTCACTGACTTGTCGACATACCAGAACCAGTATTTCCCTTCATTACTTTGAGGTATCTATGAAAAGATGAAAAAGTAATTAATGCTGTTCGTTATCTTTTTCGTTAAATCTGCTTGGGGTGCTTAAACGCATACTTACTTCCCAGTTTGACCATTTACACGCTAAGTGTATACAGAAACATGCTACGACGGTCGGTTTATATTGAAGACACATTGTCGTCAAATGCAAACTGAAAGAAAAAAAATATTTTTATTTAAGTTTGTTATCAACATGATGGAGAATTAATGATTTCATTGATAGATATTTGTAATTTTATTGCAAAAAAAAATTTGAAAATGTAGTTGTAACTAATTTGTACATATGAAATTGACTCATTCTATACATGTGCGTTTGAAAGTAAATATATTCAAGTTTAAATGTTAGGAAGTTCTATATTTTTCAAACTTTGGACCTTTAGGATTTCAAATTTTTTTCTGCGATGCTAATGAAAAATTATTACGGAAGTATAAGAGAATGCATATTACTGCAACAAAGTTCATTCTTAAAATATGGTTGATTACATAGAAGTTAATGAGAAAGATGATAAAGAATTTCAAATTTGTTAAAGAAGACTTCTTTTACAAATATAATTTGTACAACCATTATATATTTTTTTATAGCTTCTGTCTGCCTTAAGTTCACCATATCACGAATATAGGTGTGACATAAACGTGGACTTAAGTCACACAGTGCTATAGAGGCATTGACAACGTAGGTAGGTATAGATGTATTTTGTTACAAGTAAATACTTTTCTTGATTATAGTATTAGTGCAACAAAATAAATATGACTAATACAGATTGATTCACCACTAACTTTAAAATTAGATAAATAAATATATAAAAGAATAAATAAAAATAAAAAAATAACAAAATTGCACCCATATAATAAAAACGTTCATTTTTTTCAAATAATGATTTACCTTATTTTAAATCTTTCTGCATTGATTTTTTTGGGGTTTATAAATAAAACTTCGGATCGCGTTCACTACGTTCTCTTTTAAGCCAAGCATTATCGCAACTATTAACATGCAATATTCTTTTCTACAATAGGCGGGTTCTCCACAAGAATGTGAAACATTTCTTGTACAAAGAAAGTTAAATGAAGAACTTATTTTAAACTGTTAATATGTAATGAAAAAAAAAAAAAAAAACAATTGGAGTAAAGAGGACAGAATATTGCATGAAATTGTCGGAATTTTTAGCTTGGAAATAGATTACAGCGGGCATCTTATAGGATCTGAAGACCGCTTAGAGTAAAATTTATTAGGATAGAATGTCTAGCCACCTGTTAGATGCCATGAAGTATGATGTCTGGGCTAAGTCCTTGCTTGCTGAAAAAAAAAAGTCGTTAAATAAAGCCTGCAACATTAGTCAACAACATTTATATGACAATAGAGTATTTAAAAAGTACTTTTTGAACACTGCATTGCGAATATGTTTTGAACACTTGCAATATAAAATCTAATATTTGTTATGTATTTTCCTTTTGGAAAGGTATTTGCATAGCATGCATTCAAACAGTACAATTATTTAAACATAGTTGTAAATACTGATAAATTAATTAAAACAGAGAGAATATACCTTTCACTAGGTGACAACACCTAACAACATGTGTGTGTGGATGGTCAATAGCAACATCAAACCCTAGAGTTTGCAGCAAAACATTTTCATTGAATACCAAGTCTTGAGCTTGTTCCAAATATTGCTGAAAATTAAAATATTAAGCAACGACTTGATTCATAGAAAAAATTGTTTAACTTAAAAGATAAAAAATGTATCTTACCTCAGACTTTGTGTCAAGAGGGGGTGTATCTCTGTGAAGGCACATATGTGCCACTTTGATGACATGTTCTAACTTTCTTGGTTGCTCCTCCACCTTTGCTGCAAGAAACAGAGCTGCCGCTGCTATCGAGTTCCTGTGGAACTGCGATAACGAGTGGAAAACGTAGAAGCGGTGCATATATACAATCGCTGTATTGATACATAGTTGCGATCTGCATATATATATATATATATATATATTCTAGTTAAGGAAAATTTCTGAATTCTTGACATAAAAATAATGATCATGATAAAATGTGCATATAGAATATGAAAAATTCATATAGGAGTGTTCGGGTTGGGAGCACCGCTCACATTTCATCATTTCAAGAAAGTTGGAAGCAAAATTAAAGTTAAAAATAAAGATTTTGGAAATTCAAATATTATTTTCAGACTTGGTTTTAAAAACTTTCAATCCATCTTCAAACATTTAAAATAAAAACATTCAATATCTAGCTAATAATTTTGAGTGAAATAAGAAATTTATAAACAATATTTTCTCTACATTGAAAAGACAAAACAACCAACACCAGACATAATACATAAATTTATAAATCTTGAAATCTTTGCCATCCGACTGTTAATCAGTTAAAATTTCCACTTATCTACACCTCAAAACACTGATAAGAATCTAGAAGCATATCCTTAGTCATCGGAATAATCAGAATTGGGATTCCTAATAACATTGAAACAACAACCTTTGTTGATGTATAGATTTAGAAACTAGTATAACTTGTTTGTGATTCTCTACAATTCGAAAACAATGAACATTCAACATATCAACTTTTTACATCAATTCTATCAGATTTCTGTTAGTAATAAATATTGTTGAACAAAATGTAAGTAATATGATTAAACGTAATGAGTAGGGTAAACATTATAATATACGGCAATATAAACAAAGCTAAGAAAACTAGATGCCAAGATCGCTTAGAAAATCACTTTCCTCGTCCACTAAATAAGGCATGTCGATTTGCTCAAAACTTAGACAACAAGTGAAACAACGACTCTTGCTTCTTTACCATATAAACCTGCAAAATACTATCCTAACATCCAAAAAACCATGCACTCGAATCAATGCAGCCATACTCAGCATTCGCAATACTTGCATTCATATCGAGCATTCCTGCATAGCATTAGTTTCTAAATCATTTGCAAGCACGAAATTTCGAACAAATAACAGGCAAGAAAGAATCCAGGAGGAAACCGTCAGCGGAGCCTTGCGCTCGTGGCTGACCTGCTTTGCCGTCCTCCTTAGCCAGCCTGAGTCACACGGCCGCGGAGAGAAAGAGAGTGCGAGAGAGAGAGAGAGGGAGCGAGAGCCAGAGAGAAACGGCTTCGCGGAGGTTACGTGGCCTCCGCCCTGGCATCGCGCCCTCGTACCCTGGGTTCCCCGCATACCACGAGGACGAAACGCTTGTCATTGCAGCGCACAATGCAATCCCGGACACCCGCGTCGGTGCAGACATTCTAGAAGCCACGCGATCTATTGGAAGTGAGCGAGACAGAAAGAGAGAGAGAGAGCGAGAGAGAGAGAGACAAGACACGGGGACGCGTGACCTCAGCTCTCCCAGCGTTCGGCAACGTGCTTGGGACGCACGTGAAAGCCGAAGCGTCCTGGTGAACCAGGAGCGCCCGAGGAAGCTTGAAATAAGGAGAAAATGCGAGCGGCGGAGCTGTGGAAAGGAGAAGAGCGAGGAGAAAATCATGTGAAACGCTGCGTGCGTGCGTGCAGGGCACGCGCGCGCGCGAGCAATTTGTTTGTGTGAATAAAAGGATACACGACGAGCCGTTGTCCCATGTCCTGGATGAAATTGGCCGCTTGCTGGCGGTAGCTCAACTCCTTATCGGCGTCGATACCGCATTTTCTGCTCGGGGTATTTGCAAGCTGTTCCTTCGTGAAGTACCATTTTTCGTCAGTCGCCATTTATATGTACACAGCACTGCTGCGACTGCGGCGGCTAGCAGGCGGCGGGCGGCAGCTAAGTCGGCTGCGGCACACTTCACGCCGTTTGCACTGCTACACGAACACGACGACGCACACAACAACATATATATCGTGCCGCGCGAGACTGTTCGATTCGATATACGGCGAGGGCACACTCACTGCTTTGTTTTCACTTGTAGCTATGTCTATAGCTATATGCACAGGCACTGACGCGAGGCCGACTGGAGACAGCTTCAGGGAGCACGAACTGCAGCTGGATAAAGCCTCATGCGCTCTTGCTTCCGGTCAGTCAAGGTTTGGCAGGCTGCGGCGACGATGCGAGCGCTGAATGAGGACTGAGCCTACGCTGATACTGCGAATTCAATGCCGCTGCTGCTGCTGTTCGCCGCCGCTGAATGTGGCGCTGCTGATGGGGATGTTTACGAATCTCTGGCTCGGCGCTGCTTCTGCTGCTGTGAATACGGGACAGGTTAGATTCCTTTGTTTGTATGCGGGGCTATGGGGGAAAGGGTCGGTGGGTGGAGAACATGGGTACTTCCCCGGCTGTCGCTCAGGTATAAGGCTTAATTTTAGAAAGTTGCGACGATGCGAGGGGGTCGTTCTGAAAATTGCAAGTGGCCGCGGCTTCGTGAGGTCGACGAGACCGTCGGTCTACCGCGGAATTCGATTGTTGCGAGGGATGATTTTGCACTCTATGAGAATTTGCTTTTTTTCACCCTTGATGCAGGATGTTATACTTTACAATAAATCGATGCTCAAATGAAGGGAAAACGCTTTCTAAAATCATGGAAATAGTCCTGTACCTGTACTCACTTAATTATCATGCGTACGAACGTAAATATTGTATTCGGTACACTATTATTCCTTGCGCGGTTTTTCATTTTTATCATAGACTATGAATACCGTTTATATGAGTATTTTTAACGGCCTTCGATGGAGCTCGGTGAAATTTCAGATGTTAAGTAAATCGTTTATTTATCTGTGCGCATTACTCAAGTTTCTTTAACCGTGTTTAAAAATGCTTCACAAACCTCAAGTAACCGGTAGGCATCACCTACGCGAGTGTGTGAAAACTAAATATTTCCGGCTTGACACGATACGCGAACACGAGTCAGTGCTTATCACTGGGGAAACACAAACACGAATTCAAGTCAGCCGATCCTCTCACTTGCGTGGCAAGTGCACAACTGAACTTTGTAACCCCGACGTTGAGCGAGTGAGCCAGCACCGGCAGAGAAGACGCAGTCGAAGCGACTACACGTTTGCGCGAAAATAGCTACATCGGTTCGTTTACTGCAAACCGAGGAAATTTTTGCCTACGCTACGGGATTACGCCGCTTATATATTGCCCGCAATAAAGGTCCCGCCGGCGGTCGCCGAGCGGGCTGGGCGGCGCGCGGCCGAATGTACCGTCGCGCCTGTGCGTGCCAGGCGACACGTGTAGTTAGCGTCGGATTTCAAGTTTATGCGGGGAATCAGGGGAGATGACCGCGTCGAGACAGGGTTTTTCAAGAATAGCTAGGTATATACTTTTACGACTTGAGGAGCCGGTGGCTTTTAGCCGAAATTTTGGTTTTCGCATACGTATACAGTTACACGCGCGTCGGCATATCTGACTCTTACGGCGCATCTGTGTTACACTGCATGGGTACACTCGATAATATTGACGCGACTTTGGCTTGTTTACCGAAAAATTCGACTGACATTGCTCGTGTTTTGAAAGGACGCGCCGCTCGTTCGTGAAATGCCTCAAGGAGAAAGATCATTCAGAACTTTACTAGTATATACTTATGCTTTGTTTGTTTTCGAAAGTTTCATTCAAAAAGTTCGAATGCTTGTAAGAAACGTGCAGCCTCGCTTGAATGTCATGTTCGCTGCAGCTCAAGAGAATGGATTCATTCATAGCAAAAGACTTAAAAAAATCTTAATTTACTCATCGCCCGTCGCGAAACAAAGAAAAAAGAAACTTAAATATTTCGACTACTTGTCGTCTTTGGTTTTAAAGGATAGTGAAGCATTTTTGTTGTTGTTATAAATTGTGTGACAAATTTAATAATAAAATGTGTAAAACAAAGATTCATTTTTTTCTC
The DNA here is from genome assembly GCA_037356405.1 of Nasonia oneida. Classification (NCBI taxonomy): domain Eukaryota; kingdom Metazoa; phylum Arthropoda; class Insecta; order Hymenoptera; family Pteromalidae; genus Nasonia; species Nasonia oneida. The sequence continues at coordinate 923,137 of JAZHPH010000007.1, read as the reverse complement.
ATAGAATAATATATTTATTTCGAGAATATTGTTTCATGAACAAAATCAATTAGTAATGATGAATTAAGACACCTTAAAAATGGCTGAAAACAGTTTGAAGTGAAAAATATAACAAATTAATCATACATTTTGATGATAATTTTTCTCGTACACATTGTACATAATAATAATAATAATAATAATAATAATAATAATAATAAAATTTGATAAATATACACGGCCTGTCTGAAAAGCATCTTATATAGTTTTGAGTACTATGATGGTGCGCTGACGGCGCTATAGGTATGCGGGTGTCATCGTCATCAAACCGCCTAGATGCTTTTCAGATGGGCTTCGTATACAGCGTAAAATATACAGCATAATATCATTAAAAAAATCTCATTTCTTCAAAATACAAGTCGAGCTTTGGACTGAGTATACAATGTAAATGGGAAAAGTCTAGTGCGTTATATAACGACAAATGCTGTAAACCATGAGTGAACAACAAAATATAAAAATATCTATACGTCGTCCTTTCTACTGAAAAAAGTCAGTATAGAAGCACATGACGTATATCCAGAGAAAAATCATGAAAAATTAAAAAAGTAAAAGTCCCGTGTCAAAGATCATGAATACATCAATAATTGTGTATGCGTTATTAACGTGTAAAAAAATCTTCGAAATTTCACCGAAGCACTTCAGTTGTCGCAAGAGTAAAAAAAGATCTTCCTTTCGCCGAGCGTGTATCGATTCGAGTCCTCGGCTCCGCATAATAATCTCGCACCCCCGAAAACCTATATATACATATACGTAACAGCATGGCCCCCGTCGTACGAGAGAGTCGTCCGTAAAAACTGCACGGTTATATACACACAAACACATTGCACGGGAGTCGATGTCGCACTTCTTAAAATCATAAAAATGGGAAAAATTTCACGTTACGGAACATTGCGTCATGTATTGGGAGGACGCGGGACGTCGTCGCGTCGACATAACCGCAAAGAGAAAAGCCAAGAGAACTCGTGCTTTGCTCACCAGCAGCATCACACTCCGCACTGCAGAGCACGTCAGAGCAGCGTGTGCGCGATCACGTCTCACGCCCGATATCGTCGTTATTATTGTCGCACGACCATAACGGATTATATTATGCGAAAGCTTAATAGATTATGAATATTATTATTATTGCGGGTAAGAGAAAAACCTCGTCGTGTGTTTGTGCAGCAGGAAACAACACCACGGCGTCCTCTCGCGCTGCCAAAGGTACGACCGAGCCACTCACGGCGCAGCTAGCTACCTACGCACGCACGCAACCACGTACACACCGATGCTTGGGCTGCGTTGTCGGGCTACGTGGTGCGCTTGTAGTTGTGTGGGGGAACGTCACGAGAGGGACGCGCCTGCGCGTTGAGCACCGCCGCGAGGCTGCAGGACGCGACGTATTGCGATGTGTGTGTGTGTGTGTATATATATATATATATATAGGTATAAATGCACGATGTAGGCCGAATGTGGAGCAAGTACGGAAATAATTTCGGGAGATACGCTCAATGGGGACGACTTTCTTTTTCCCCCTTTCCATATGCGCTGATTGTATTTTGTTCGAGCTGAGAAGATTTCGGAGCAAGAGTCGTCGTTGCTCCGAAATGACGCGAGCTCGCGATCGACGTCTTTTTTCTGCTCTCCCGATGTGCGTGCAATCGCATACCTAATCATTATCGGAGTTTTCGATCTCCGACTCGTTGCGGCTTGAAAAGTCGCTCGAGGCTGCAGGCATTTAAGAGAATCCGTGGGCGTCGACCTTACCTTCCATCAGAATAACTATAAAGCCTGTACGTTATCATGCTCGCACCTAAGACGCGGAATGCAGAAAGTCCCCGAATCAACGCACAACGACCAAAGCCATGGCACCAGAGAGCCCTATCCCCGCGAACCCATATGCGTATGAACGTATTGAGGTACCCATGTGGGAACGCGCTTACACGCGTATAGGACATGTAGGTACAAGCTGTATTATATTACAGCAACAAACAACAATAAGGGAAAAGCCGTCGCGTAAAATCGTGAGAGCGCGCTGCAGTCTGCGAGAATTCGCTCGCGCACGTTATCCGCGGCACTGTGCTCCAATCTCTCGCGGCGAGAAGGTCTCCCTCTCTGCACGTACGAGATAGGATTCGGACGAACGAGACGAGGTATATAGCCTACCTATATAACACAGCCTTGCGAGTGAGTGCGACGTTGTACTTATAAGTATATACGCTAGAGAAAAAAAGGAAAAGCCGAAACCTGCCGCGGAAGCGCGCGTAGTGTTCTCTCTCTCGCTCTCTTTCTCTCTCGCTCGCAAAATTTGCGCTTACGTACTCTCTCTCCGGCACCTCTTTTTCTTTCTCTCTGTCACTGTCTGTCTCTCTGTGCGTGTACCCCGGGGGAGAAGCTGCGACAGCCGAAGATTGTGTGTGGACTGTGGAGGTGAGCGAGTAGTCGGGCGTCGATCGTCAGCTACTCTCGGTTATCATTATTATCGGGCGGCTCTGCGCTGCTCTTCCGCTGCTCACCCTCCTGAGCTGTCTGCTGCTGCTGCAACTGCTACTCGTGCTGGATTTTTTGACGCGCAACGCGGGCTTGCTCTGCTGTTGTGCGCGAAAACAAATTGACGGGACGACGGCGAGCTACGACAACGCACACGACGCACCGCGCAAAATGGCCGAGGCCTGGCCTGTCGTCTTCTTCCACACCGCGGCTGTCAAGTTGGCGATTGGATTTCGAGTTGTTTTCGCCGAAAGGTCTGGATTTCGCCGGGAATGAGTGTGAATGATTTTTCCTGCTACATTGCTGTCGAGTTTTTGCCCGAGAGAGCGAGTTAAAAATCGTATGGGATGCTGTTTTGATGGGTCCTCTCGGTGTCGCCATTTTGCGCGGTAATTTTGAATTTCGGGTCCAGTCGTTGCCGAAAATTTGTTAGTCGGGCGTAAATGATGAACGTCATGTCCCCCACCGTTCGTATTGTGGCTATTTGACAGGCAACTTTTTTTTTCCAGGTAGGACATGTTTCGAGTCCCCAAGGCCACAATGCCTGCTCCAACTGTGTCAGCGCTGAATGCATCTGCAAAGCAATCAAAAGAGCAACGCCACTGTTCTTATTCATTGTATCGATGTACCCGACCGTTGCTGGACTCTTACTCATACTGTTTGAGGCATATTTTAGAAGACAGCAACGCCCCATTCAAGCCGTGCAGCTTTATATACAATGTTAATGGACGCAAGTGTCAGCACCCAGCACCTAAGCTGGAAAGAAGAGATGTTTCGTGAGTATAATTAAAATGAAATGCTTCAGCCTTTGCTCATTGAACCTCGTGTTTTTAACAATTTTAATTATTTTATTTTTCATTAGCTACTGTGCAGAACACGCAAGAAGAGCTCAAAGTGTTAGAAATAAATCTAATACCAAACATTCTTTGCCAGAAAGTGCTGAAACTTTGATACTTGGTCTAAGACATTATGTAAAACCGACAGATCCAAATGTGAAATCAGAAGATGTCAAAGAAGAAAAAGTTAAGATTTTAAAACCATTTAGTATGTAGTTTTTGTATTTATTGTGGCTTTATTTATTCTTTTTTAAACTTTTACTCAAATATTTTATCCTACTTGTAGCTGAAATTGATTCATACAGAGTAAATGCAAAAGGACCTGATATTCTGGATTATGCCAGTTCTTCAGATAGTGACGTTGAACCCACTTTAATTAGTGACACCGTAAGAGGAACATATCTAGAAGACAGTGATAATGAAAGCTTACATAGTCCTGAAGAAGATCCATTGAGGTAATTTTTATGCAATCATAGTTATAGTTTTAGTGGCTTGAATCGTTTGAAAATAAACTTGTAAACTTTACTCAACATGCTACTACTCTGTAAAAATTATTTGGTACAGAATATGATAAAGCATACAAAGTCATAAACACTATCATGAATTTGAAATTTTTCCAGGCATGCTGGAGTATATACAGCAGAAGAAGTTGTTTATATCGCCAGAGAAAAGCTAATGAGGCTACAGTCACTATATATCGATCAATTTAAAAGGCTACAATACACTTTAAGGGAAAAAAGACGAAAATATTTGCACGCTTTAAAAAAAGAAAAAGAAACGTTGTGTAAGTAATGAATGAATACGAAAATTTGAAAACAACAAATTATACTAATTAATGATTTACTATCTTTACGATGTTTTACAGGCAGTATTCACGCTCAAGTGAAGGACTCGGCGAAGGAAAAGAAAATTTATGAAAAACTGAAAGCTTTAAATAGCTATCACAGGCGAAGTGGAGTGGAAGCTATTCTTTATAAAAAATCTATCGAACGGCGAGCACAAGTAACAGAGGGCCCATCGCAAAAGCCTCCTAGCATGCAAAAGTGTATTTTTACCGAAGGCGGAGTTAAGTGTGGAGAAAGAACGTTACCTTCTTCAAAATACTGCCGTAAGCATATACTTAAGGACCAGAACCAAGTACTGTTTAAAGCCTGTGGAGCAATAGAAGCTGATATGCAATGTCACGAACCGGTGTCTGTGATCTTTGATACGAATTGTGTTTTTCACGCTCAAGTACCAAAAGAAATAAAATTGGAGCCCATGAAGGTAAGATAATATATTACAAGCATGTTATTGTAATGTTCAACTATCTATATCAAGTTTAATTTATCCATAGGTAAAAGAGGAGAAACCAGAAGAGAAGCCACCATCACTACCACCACTAGTCCCAATTGACCCGACGCAAGAAAAAGCAGCAATGGAAATCGACGTTGTAGGTGATAGTATGGAAATCGACCCCGATGACGACATGGCAGGCATAATGCGTGAAATGAACGATGTCGTGAATAAAACTTCTACGTTCAACGAGAGTATTGCTAGTGAGACAAGCACGGACACAGCTTTTAGTCTATCGGCGCAAGTAAACGATAAGGATGATCTAGTAACAAAATGAGCATAATTTTCCAGTGCACACATTAGTAATCGCTCAGATGTACAAATGTTAAATAATTTCATTTTTAACCAAAAACATGTAACATTAAAATTCGCCTTGCTACTGTATCATTATTTATTTTTATTATATTAAAATAGATTATTTGTACATTTTTCAACTAATGATTACGAAATGTATATAACTTGTTGAATAATTTTATAAAGAAAATACGTTAACTTAAAACTGCTCGCATTATTAAATTTCCTTACCTGAATTATTATCATTGCGTAGGCAAAATAAATTGAAAAAACATTTTTTTAGTAGAATACATCATACGTTTATTAGCACCCCTTAAAATACAAATCACTTTATTTTCTGCGATGTGGCATTTTTGTATATAATTATAGATATATATTGTTGTATCTATGGAGAGCGTATCTTCGCAGAATCGAACATCAAATACGTGCACGATTCTAACATATAAATCGTTGCATTCGATAGCAACTTGAAAATCATCGTAAAAGTTGAATTTCAAGTTACTATTTTAATCTGTAAAGTTTAAAATTTTTCATTCTTATTGTATTTACTGCATCCTATATCTCATATGGGGATTTGTTTGGTTTCGCGAATTAAGTTTTATACATAATTGTATGTAAGTAAAATTATTTACAAGAATGACGACAAATTTATAAACGACGTTTTAAGTATCGTTGCTTGAAGTCTAGTTTTTCAAATTAAATTTTGAAATATAATATATATTTTTCTTTTCCATACTTCATTTTCGTTCTGAAACTTGGGCGTAAAAAAATAAGTAAAAGAATATCGAAAAACTTTCTTAAAAATGTATATACATGAACGTCATTAAAATTTCATATGACCGTTATATAAAATGCAGTCCTTTAGTTTTACACCGGTGGTTTACTTTTAAGATTAAGTAACTTATGAACCGATAAAATTGAAAAACATGTAAAAATCTGAATTGCGTATAGAATCCATTATTTATCATTCAAACCATTACTTTTTGGTTAATGAGTTTTCTCTTTATTTTTTGTTATAAAATAGACGTGATTGTAGCCACTTATTGTTTTATAAGTGTAAAGAAAATATATACGTTTGTACAGGTTATCTCCCACTTTTTCACGCGAACAAATAATACACTTTCTTCAAAATAATAATATGACGCTGACCTAAATCACATATAAAGTTATATTCAATGTCTGCTTTGTTTTTATTGCTGTCAAATTTTTTTCATCCAATATTAAAAACTAACAACATTTTTGTAACAACTCGGGAAGTTACGGCCGGCTGGAACGTTGGGTAAAAATAACTTCAAAATATTTAATAAGCATTTTTTTCCTTATATATATATATATATATATATATATATATATATATATATATAATAATTTAATATAGCTTTTGCTATATTAAATTAATAAATTGAATGGAAAATAAATCTATATTTACTCACTAAGTATGCTCATCGTTCCTTTTGACTATATTCATGCTTTACATAAGACTGTGTTGGCTATTCTTTTAAAGCAGTACACTGATTAAACGCAACAGTGTGTAAAACTAACAAAAATATCTTTCATTATTTTTGGTCACTATCAAAGCACAATATTTTGCTTTAAAAAAATTAACGTACATTATTTAAGAATGCGTTATTTGGGCAAAAATTCTAATTAAATGCATATAAGTATATTGTAATCGCCAAAATATTCTATTTACTTTAAGTATCAGTAATGCAGAATAAGTATTTTATTTGCTTTTCAATTCCTTATGTAGTATTTGTATTTTTGTTCGGACTTTTTTTACATAAATTTATTAGAGAGCTATTAACAATGATTAAAGGAACAATACGCAAACTCATTTAAGCGGAGCTTGATTTTTTCATCTATCTTATAAGTGAAAGTACAATACTGCAAATAAAGTTATCTCGCTCAACGTATCTTGCAAAGTTTATGTGCATTTTTCATCATTGTTCCCACATTTATATTTAAAAATCATTTTTTTTATGGATTCATGCAATTAACAAAAAAATTTAATTTTACGCATAAATTTCCCTAAGATAAGAATTAACGAAATCCATTTTACATTAAATGAAATATGCAACTAAAATCTAACTTAATTTACAGAATAATAATGAGTACAATAATTTCTCAAAAAAGAAAAAACAAGTCATACGATAATTAATAAATAAATCGAATAATGACAATGAAAAACGTGCTTCTATTTTTCTTAAATATATAAACGAAGATGAATGCATTATCAGCTTTTGTGCGTATTAATAAAATTCTTTTAATATTAAACAAGAAAACAAAATGTTTTCTTTAAAAATATTTAATTTCCAGCGCACTCTGCAAATGATATCTTTATGTGTGTGTGTGTGTGTGTGTGTGTGTGTGTGTGTATATATATATATATATATATATATATCGTTAAAATTTTTTTTGCGCTGTAACTTACCGAATGCTGTATACTTTGAATCCTACAATTTAGATAAGCTTAAAATGCGAACTGCACAATTTTTTACGCTTAGTTTGCATTCCTTTTTTTTATTACAGCATATGCTATGCAAACATTTATGTTCAAGCGCATTAATTCGAGTGAAAATTAAATGTACTTAAAGACACTCTGAATCCTCGTCATTCAAACCAAAAATTCAAACTTACACTCCTGTTGTAATTGAACTCTTAGGCTCCGGATTAACCACACATTATCGGTAATTTGACTTATGTACTATCTTGTTTCGGAAATAAGTCAGGCTTAAATTTAGCTGCTGCTGAATAAGTGTTGAAGATCATGCTCATATAGTGCAATAATCAACATGATGCCGGCACCGCAGATCAGTCCTGCCCCTTGTAGAAGGAACTGCCAGAGAGCACCATGTGCTATTGAGTGATTCGAAGACAGTTCAGGAATCTGTAAACAGTGTAATAGTTGAATTAGTATTTTAAGAATGGCGTTTAATTAAAAAAATTACAAGATAACCGTACCATATCAACAAGAGCTATGTAAATGAATATGCCAGCAGCTGCAGCAAACATCCAACTACTGGCAGCTGGTGTAGCACCAAGTAATACTCCAAAGACCATGCCAAACAGACAAAGTATTGACGATAACAGATTATAAAAAACAGCTTGTTTGGCACTCATGCCTGCCTTCAATAGAACCGCGAAATCACCTGAATCATAAAAAGAAATCGTATGGTTATTTGCTCGAAGTAAACTCTTACATCCTCGCTAGCACAATGCTTACCTAATTCGTGAGGCAATTCGTGGCAGAACACAGCAATGGTTGTTGAGAATCCTCCGGCTATATTTGCTGAAAAAGCAGCACCTATAGCCATACCATCCGTAAAATTGTGTAAACCATCTCCCATCACAACCATCCATGCGACACTCGACATTGAATCCGGCGTAGAATGTACGTGACCTACAAGACAATTGCCGTTTAATAGTTGAAAATTAAAGAATAATTTTTGTAATAAATTGGCCAGAAAGATAGATTACTATGCGAATGTCCGTGGCCGTGATGTTTGGCTTCGTGGTCTCTAATAATCACAGTATAACTTTCCGTTTCGTTCAATGGTACATCGGAACCATCGACAGCTTTTTTTGAATCGATAATCACAGTATCGCCTAGTTTCCAGTCTTCGCCCTTCTTCTCGATATCATTCGGTATAATTTTATTGGAAACTGAAGTGCAATTGGTAGAATTGCAAGTTAACGGCTTCTCCTCCTCAATAGTCTGTGGTCTCTCGTGATGATTATGTTGATGACTATGGAGATTATCTGAGGAACGGAATGAAATACGTTGTATAGTAAAAAGTGACACAAATGAACGACTATTTCTTCGGGATAAACGTTACCTTGAGTTTCAGTGGCGATTTCTCCGTAACAATACGGATACGTCGAGTATTTGTGTTTGCAAAGTTTCTCACCTACAGTATTACTGTTTCCTGCATCGGACTCCCTTATTACTCTGACCCGTGGTGGTATCTATGACAATTGAAATACACCAATTTTATCGTATGAAAAAAATAGTTCAAGATGAAAAATAATTAAATTTGAATGTTCGAATAAACTGTGCATCTCTACTCACTTGACTTGATCTGCGACTCTGCTGGTTGTATTTCCTCCATTCGGATATAAAGTTCAATGCTTTCTCAGTAAAGAAAAACATAGCTACACCTAACATCGATACAAATCCTTTCCACATCATCACGTTATGAGCATCTTCTTTATGATTTACAGATGAATGCATTTGACTATGTTCATGAGAATGACTATGTTGTGATTCCGACCCCATGGACTAAAAGTAATTTAGACAAAGAAAATAAATTACTAAACTATGAAATCAAAAATATATCTGTGTTGATAAACAATAATGTATGTCTGGGTTAATAATAAAATAATCTAAGGTATAATACAAGTATATGAATGATAACTATACAAGAACGTATATATATTTGACGACTTACATGAGGTAATAAGTGTATGAGAGCATCTCCGCAGAGAGTGCCGACGGCAAGGGCGACTAGGAACTGCAGCAGATTATGATAGTAGCTCTTGCCCATGACTGGTATCACAGCAACGCCCAGAAGACCGCAAAGACTGATGACCAGTATGCTTACGGTGGAGTACACCCATACTGCAAATAATTTAATCCATTATAGTCGAAAGCAAAAGATGTGGAAGTACAAGTATGCGATCGACCATATCTACATGAATAGAAACGCACCTTGGAACATGTTGCGCGTATTCTCTTCTGTTTCCACTTCGCTAATCTCGGAGGCTTGGAAGCCTTCTGGGACGCGAATGCAACCGGCCCGGTCGGAAGCCGATACCGCGACGAGCTGATAAACCAGTGCCGGACACACGCGCTCGAACAACCCGTCAGGGAACGTTGTACCGCCTGTCGTCGTGGACTCGTACGTTGCATCGTCCGATAAGGCGGTTAGCAACTCCTTGCTGTTCAAGCACTGTAATAAAAGAGATGGAAAAAATCGATGAGTTTTTTTGGAGGTGAGCAGCCTCACGATCAGAGCCTGACATTAAACGAGTCAAGTACTCGAGAGATTAGGTGTATGTTTTTTACGATAAGGATTCTTACCCTTTGTTTGGAATCGACACTCTTGTTAGCACCCTGAAGACCGTTATTGCTTTGCAGCTCCTTCTTATTAGCTGAAAAGTAGAAACAATATTTGTATCAGGTTGCATTTATTTTTGTGATAATATTTTGCTTTGGACAGCATCTCATTATATGAATCATATCTCCGCGATATATAAAATTACAGGGTTCAGCGTTGCTGCGCTTCAGTCACTGCTGACTAGATGTTATTCAATTCGAAGTTTATAAATATGTTTTGTCTTTACTTTGCAAGCTCGACTAATCAGTCGAGATCTGTACATAGTAATCGTGTTATTGATGTTTATCGATGGCGCGATAAACAAACAGGCATGACCGGCCCGGATGCCTAAAAAATAAAAGCTGTTTGCTTGTCGTTTATTGCAGTTTCAGGAATCTAATGTTCGACCGAGTTCACGGACGTTGAAGGCTTGACGCGAGGGAATTGATTAACTATTCGATAGGTCAATGACGTCAGGGGCCGCGAAACCATTGGTTCAAATCAGTGTGATATTAATCGTGGGTATATTCGTGTATTGCTATCATTAAATCAACTCGGTTAGTCACTGTTCAAGCCAAGTATGTATGTTTGAGCGTCGCATTCCTTTATCGGCCGGCGTTCACACGTACATCAGCCTGTTTGATTGATCAAAATATTTTTTTATTGATCAATCTTGATGGTGTGCAAAAAAAATCACGGAGCAAGACAGATCTCGTGACACTGTAGTCTTCCGATAAAGCAGATCGAAGCGACGGTAAAATTTTCTTCTAAGATTTATAAATATCTTTTTCAGCAAATATGCATTTATAAAATCAATAAAAAAAATTATTTTATAATAAAGATGAAGAGTTCCTTACCTAAACTACTTCCTGATTGATTACTATCTATACTATGAGTTTCTTGTTCGCTGACTTTGGACTCTGACTGAAAGAGGCCCAGTTTTTTCAGCATTTTCTCAAATCCTTCTATCGTCATATTCTCGCCGTCGCCGTATGTTTCGAATAGTTTTTTGGTAAAGTACTTTCCTTCGAGATCTGAACTCCTTTTCGATCGCGCATTTCTCGCATTCTTTTCATTCTTCTGATTCACTTGTGAGTCCAATTCATTTTGTCCCAATCTCTCCAAGAGTTCTTTATGCCTAGCCTTTTCATGTGCAAGGACTTGCTCCAGGTCTTCTGCTAACCTGTCGTCATAGTGTGACAGCTCATTCTTCTCATCAGGCACTTTGTTGAACGAATGTTTGTGATTATTAGAGATTCCTTTGGAATCTTTAGTGTTTATATTTTTCCTCTGTGGAATTTCAGTGTAATCTATCCGATGGGGTAGTAAGTGTTCACTATAACCGGGTAATTCTGTTGAATATTTCACACTGGGAGTCGTTTGTTTCACTACTGTAGGAGCATCCATGTGTGCAAAGCATGGCGAATGCGCTGCACAAAGTACGCAGACCACGCAAACGGCAACAAAATGAGCCATCATTGATCACCTGGAAAATAACAAAATGCATGAGAATCCAAAAAGTTACGAATTCAAAATAGTGAACAGTCATTTGGAATAAAAATATCGACAAAGATAAGTGAGTATGCCAATTGCTCTTAATCGCTTAGAACTTTCTTGAACACTCGAGTGCTGTAGATTAGATCCTTAATCTGAGGCAGTTTTGAAATGTGAAGTAGCTATGGATATTTTTACCACGGGCATCCAGTCCAGACTGTAATTAAAGTCATGGCTGCGACATATTAATCTGGTTTTAAGTAAAAATTGCTCGTCTAGAAAAAGCTTCTGTTTCAATATTGTGACAACACTGAAAGCGACTAACGGTTGTGAAAATAAGATACTGTAAACAATATTATACGGCAAGAGGACTCCCAACTAGCGAATCAGATTCTTGCATCACTTTTAGTTGAGAAAAAAAAGGTAAATTGCCTGGAAAAACATGATTCTCCAGCAACTAGCAAGAAAAAACGCACTCCTTGCAAGAGATAAAAATCTACGAACATCGGCATCACCATCATAATTATTTTAACAACTCTGTTGTCCGCACTAGATCAGATAATCAAGAAAACGCTGCTCCAAACCGCCGTGCGAGCGACGATGAGCGTTCACCCGTAATTCGTCGGCGGCGCGGCTCCGATATTTGCAGCCCGCAAAGTCGAGCCTCCCAAGCGCGAAAAACGAAGACGCTACTTACGCAGCGTCGCTATAAATACCTATTCCGCGGATCGCCTATATGTGTTCGCAGGAGAATCGGAGGACTATCCTCTGCCAAGCAAGCGGGCCAGGGCATCGAAAATTCATGCGGTACACAGGGAAAGGGTCGCACGCGGCTAATAAAACGAACCTTTTCCGTGGCTTTCTCTCCTCAAATCCCGCTCGGAGCGTGTGTAACTCGCAGCTGCGCTAACTCTACAAGCAATCTCTCCTCGTGGTGTCGTGGTCGCGGTTTCGTCAACAACGTGCCAACGCGGCATCCATCCTCGCGATCCTCACACTAAGACTCTCCGAGCTCAGCGACGATTCGCTGCTGATGCGGCTGCTGATGGCCTCCTTCGCCCGGGAACGACAACACCGACGACTGACTGCATCGTGTTGCTGCTGCGTTCCATAACCTAGAAATTCCCTATACTGGCGGCGCTCTCCTATTGGCCGCGACGTCTTTGTCACTCGGCGTCTGCTCCCGCGCGACCTTCTGCGTTACGGCGACATCGCGGTCCCGGAAGTATAGCCGCGCACTGCACACCCGGAAAAGGGCCGACGAGGAAGAGAAGACGCGCTACTGCCGCTTTGGTAGACGTGATTCAACGGACGAAGTATGCCGTATGCGTAAGTAAGCGCGTATGCACAACAGCCGGCAGAGCCGATCGCGAAAAGCGCAGCAGAGTATAGTGTCGTGTATCGTGCGGCGGGGTATATATAGGATGCGCGTGTGTGCGTCTATTCGCGTCTGCGCGAGTTTACAGCGTCTGCTATATATCCGCAACGGTCTGGACGACGCAGCCGCAGAGCAGCGGCACTCGGCAGCGCGGAAATCTCGCTGGTATAGTGTCGTGCGAGAGAGAGAGAGAGAGAGAGAGTTCCTATACCTGACACACACAAGCGAGTTCCGCTAGTGCTGCATCGGAAATAGCCGACGACGAAAAAGCCAGTATTTTTAGCTGTCAAAAAATGCGGCGGCCTACGTCCGAATGCACGCCCCCGCAGACGTGTATCTCTCGGCGGCGACGCTACAGTTCGCTCTGACCAAGACGGCCGCCGAGTTAGATCGCACACACACACACAATCGGCTGTACGATGATGCGAGCTGTTGCGTGTACGGTACTTTATGTATGTACATATGTACATTCAGTTGGAGCAGCTTCAGGTTTAACGAGGGTGTTCGGGAGTCCTTGAATAGCCGTCGTTATTAAAAGCGATAATTCTCTAATGACAAATTGCGAGTAGTCGTATAATCTTCGAAGGAAAAATAAGTATCAAAAAGTCACATTTGCCTTTTACACTATAGCTGCAACCGGAGCTCTCGACACCCGCGCAGGGGGAAATCCCGATACCAAGATCGAGATTCTATTTTTACGACGACGCCCCTATATCTAACCAGTTTTCGGCCCATCCATGCGCATTTTTCTCCGATCCCCGCGCGCATTGTCCGAAAAACGGGTTCCAGTAGAATAGCCCCCGATAAATCAAAACTCCGCCAACTACTTATACCCGCCGATGGCATTCCGGCTGGAGATTAGCACTTTTTTACTCGACTGCACGTAAAAAAAGAGGAAAATCGCGATCGTCATTAGACGCTTCAGTATCTCCGGCTGTCACGTCACGCACACTCATAAGGCGCGTAATTGCAAGCCGCTGCATACTTATACGTAAGATGTCGGGAGAGATATCGTGAAAGTTATAATAGGCGCGTTGCAGCGACGTGAGAGATAGGCGAGCGCAGGGATAGAAAGCGCGAGTATACAGCGTGCGGGCTAAATCGAGAGCTCTTTTCCATTCAAGATTCCACGATTCGAGCTTTTCGGTGCCCCCAACATCGCGCGCACGCACACGCGTGACTATCGCGTATGTGCACGCGGGGACGATAAAAGATAGGCACGTTTGGAGCTGGACTCTGAGAGATATAATGAGCGATGATCAGGACAGCTTACATATCGTTCTGTATAATCCGCGTATACGTGCGCACGAGACAGTTTGACATTGAAAGGGAGATTGCGTGTCGGGAAGTTCTTCGCTGCACGTCCAAGTTTATTTTCGTATGCGAGATTGATAGGCGCGATGCAGCGCTAGGATTTTTCCGTTTTCATGCAGATCGGGTCGATCGCTTTATTTTGAAAATCGAATCGCGGACTCGCCGCAGTAGATGACGTTTAATTAGCTTCAATTTAGCCGTTACGAACAATTTAGATAAGAAAAAGTATAAATACCTATAATCACCGATAATCTATCCTTATAAGTATCCAGTAGTTAGCGACCGGCTGCAAACCCGAGTGCAAGACGATCAACAAGTGTAATAAGTAGCGCAAAGTAAGTATTCCTGCGCCCCGTGCACGTCTTCTTATACAACTCTCGTGCAACGATGTAAACCTCCTTATCAGCGCAGGTATAGACACACCGGCCGAAAAACCCGGCGCGTTACTCGCCGACTCCGATAGGTAAACAATAATAACGAGAGCCTCACGTCTCCCCGCTGACGGCGAGGAGGATCCGCGAAAAAGCCATGACACCGCGCCGCCGAGTCTGCACTGAGTCGAGTCGCGCACACCGCGATAAAATACGAAGAATTGCCGCCTCTCGCTGTCGGAGCAGCCGCCGTACTGACTGCGAGCGGCACCGAGCGTCGGCCCGACGAGGCTGCGCAGTAAGCGCATACCCGACACGAGCAACGTAAACCGCCGTGATACCGGCGGCGAGTATGCGAAATGCGAATCGTGCCGAAAAGGATTAGGAAGGCTCTACAGTGGCGCAAGCAGACGGTTCGAATTCCAAATGGCTCTTCGGCTCCGGAATGCGGCGCGGCCGACGCTTGCGAGCGATTTGAATAGCTGAGCGCATAAATTAAGTGTGGGAATACTTAGACGTCACAACTGTAGAAGCAGCCTGGCACTTGTACACACACAGACAGTATAGGTGCGGGCGTATCTCGCAGTCGCGCGCATGCGTACAGGTACAACACACACACGCACACACACGCACACACACAGCAGACAGACAGACAGACAGACAGACAGAGAGGAGAGAAGCGCGCGTTCACCTTGATAAAGCAGGTAGCTGCTGGAGCCCCCGCTTGAGTTGAAAAATCGAAAAGAACAGCCTCTCGGCTACGGCTCTCCGCTGCGGTGATATATGAGTCTCGAGTTCGTGCAGGAGAGCGAGAGGCTCCGGACTGATCCGTGCACCGGGAAGTGCCGACGGCGAATGGACTGTCTGCTCTTACCGGCGCGGGAATATATGTAATCTGAAAATCGCACGCTCCATAGCGCGCAAGCGGACAGCCGCCGGCTAAGGCTCCACTTTAACGCTCTCTGCTATCCCTCCTTTGTCTCGTGTTCTATAGACGCTGCTATTGCTCGAACAAGCGGCTGTACTTGCACTCTTTTTTCTTCTATTCCTTCGAGCGCTCGTCGATCGATGTAGGTTCCTTCGATTTGGCAGCGCGAGCGCTATATGCTGAGTAGGTAATTTGCACACGGGCATCCGCGTATGCGCGATCCGTAATTGCTTTTCTGCAAACGTTTGAATTTATTCGTATTGCCGCGTTATTGGCGTTAGCGATTTCAAAGATACGACTGTTTATCTTTAACTACCGATCAATCAGTCTAAATCGGGAAAAGGGTTATGGTCAGCCGTACGAAATACCGATATCCCTTTCTTCCTTTGCTGGGTTTTTGCTGACCAGCACACCTGTCCAACGGTCCTGTCACACAGTTGCAGATTTCTCATTTCATTAATTTTCTCCGTAAAGTCCCCCTGATGGCTTTAGCGGTACCGACCTTTACCATCAGCCACCGACGAGTCGTATACAGTTACTACGCGAGAAGCGTGCGTGTGTACCTACGGGACATAGAACGAAAATTAATGAAAACGCATCGCTGCAGAAGCGGAAGGAGAAATCATTTCCGATCGGTGTAGGTGTACACAAACGCGCGAGAGTGTTAATCGAGCGACTCGTCGCCCGTTTTGTTACGCTCATTACAACGGTACAGTAGAGGTTGAGAGTTAGCAGTGTTTTTGCCGCGGCGCGAAAAAAAAGTTCGCGCGGATTATCGGAAGAGAAAAGCTCCCATTTGCATCGGACTGTGTGATTTACGAGCAACGATTTCAAATCGCCGCTTAATTACGCGAATAGGCTTAACTGCTTCGGATCGCAAAACAAACATTTTCGATAATAGCACGCGTACGTATATACCTAATTCGAGGAATAGTCTCGGCGAATCGCGCGCATCCTTAATTTTTGGGCTTGGCTCATTAGAGGCTCTCGCTTGCGGTGCTCGTCAAGCTCAAAAATAATCCGCGCGACGTACCGCCGATGATCGAACGGATCAATCGAGTATAATAAAAGGCATAGAGCGCGACGAGGCGAAATAGAAAAACACATCGACGCGCCAGCGTAAAAAGACGTCCTACGCCCACCGACTCCTTGAGTCGTCGAGTTTTTCTTCCTTTTTTAAAAACAGCCAGTAGCGGCTATGTAGGAAGTGGTAATGCGCGCCAAGCGAGCGATAACAATTGTATACATGTACGAGCTATGTGCGAGCGCGTTATTAGCATAATTGTATTGTCGTAAAAAAGGGGTTTGCGAGCGAGACAGATCGATGTAGGAAACGCGGCGAGGAAAAAAGACCGCGCGTCTATTGGACATTTTAATACCCACACATGGAAGCCTATTCAAATTTCAGGCGATTTATCGGCGCACAAAGCCGAGGATTTCAAATCGAAAGAGTTGTGAGAAGATACTTAGAAATTTATTAGCGATTTATTATTATTCGTGCAATAGCCGCTCTTATGCAATTAATGACTTATTCATCGAGGCGGCTTGAAAATGTAACAAATAAATCCTATTCTTGCCTTGGCGCAGGCTGATAATTTAATTACGCCGCGCATTTGCATGATTAAAATATATGACGCCACGTGTCGAGCTTCGCGTCGGATTTTGTGGAATATATAATTTTTTACGAACAATGTCCGTCGCGTTCGTAATTGCTTTTTCCTGTGATGGAAAACGATCGATTTTTTATGGGTAAAGCGGTCGATTTGCGGTCTTTCCCCCTGATGAAAAGGGAGCGATATACGAAACGAGTATACGATTGCTTACTCGGAAACGTTTATCTTCGGATGCGCAAGCTCGATGGGTTAGCTTTTATGATTGAAACAATTACTTAACGATGCAGTAGCGTGCCGGTAATTAAAGTCGCTGTATGCGCTTTGCACGTGGAAAAACGATTTTAAATCCAATTGAAGAATAATGCGTTTCTAATCTAACACCTCGTTCTCTTGCGCGATGAGAATAGATCCACTGCATTTTGTATTAAATTTCTCGGACATTTACGTTGCTGCGGTCTTTCCACGAAATATGTAACAATATCTGGCAATTTTCTTTTCGCACAGGCCGAAAGAACGGATCGAAGGTTTTTCTCTGACGCTAATTGTTCCATTTGAGAAAAAGTGCAAACAAAAAAAGGTTTGCTTTTTAAAAAAAGACCACTTAAATTTTCAGCCATCCATAACGCGCGCGCGCGCTCAACTAGGAAATGGTTTTCAAAGTCGTTGTTTTTTTCAAACTAATAAGTATAATAAGGAAACGAATATAACTAATTACGTATTGCGCTGTATATACGTTTCGACTTGTACACGGTTTGCCACAAATTCAGGTCAGTGTTATGCCAATGATCTTGGGCGAAAATTCACGACCTTGAAGCACTGTCTCGCTCAATGAAATGAAAGTAAGTAGTCTTTTTAAAAGTCAAGTATGCTGAATTGGAGTACTTAAATATTTATTTCGCAATATTTGTTTTTCTCTTAATATAACAAATCTTTTTCATGAATGAAAAAAAAAAAATGCAAGGCATGGTTGAAGATGAAATACAAAAAAAGTACTGGGTACAAACCCAGATTTGTTTTATTAAGGGTAAAATATTTATACACGGTAATTTAAGCGATACTGCTAGCATTAGATGCAATTCTGGGCCATAAATCTGCACATTCTTTTGCAACTGGACCTGTGATAGCAGAACCTTTCATTTCACCCTTATTGTTGACAATAACCCCTGCATTGTCTTCAAAGTATATAAACACCCCGTCCTTCCTGCGGAACGGTTTCCGCTGCCGAATAACCACCGCCGGCATAACTGAAAACAAAATTTAAAACATTAAAATTCTGGTCGAATTCTCGTGATTAAAAAAAAAATCGAATCTTAAAACGAGGACTTACCCTTTTTCCTGAGTTCAGGCTTTCCCTTCTTGACTGTAGCAACAATCATGTCACCTGATCCGGCTGCTGGAAGACGGTTCAGGCGACCTTTGATTCCCTGTACGGCGATGACATACAGGTTTTTAGCACCTGGAAAAAAAATTCATAATTAATAATTGTTCACTGTGACAAATTTATTTTATGCGAAATTTCAAACTTTAATAGAAGATAAAATTTGCAATGAAATTTATGCCACTATATAAGTATTGCAAATGTTAGAACAATAATGACCTAATCAGAATCAAGTACCTAGTTAATAAAAATTCAGAATTTAACCACTGCATGAGAATTACAAATTTTACAAGCGCACTTAAAAATAAACTCCATTAAGAAAATCTCACATCTCTAAATACAATTATTTTAAGACCTGCATGGTAACTACATTCTTACAATTGTGCCAAGTTACTTTATGTAGATCTAATGAAGAAATTAACAAACTCTAACGAAAATAAAATTTTAAACAAAGAGCAGTTAAAAAAATGAACTATCTCATAGAAGCAAGTGTAATCATGTAATAATTGTGCATCGGAGAGTTGCAGAGCAACTTGTACATCAATATAAACATTGCTTCTAATCGAACACTGAATATCCCACAAAAAAGACCGACTTTTGCAACTGGAAAAATGTAACCTAGCCCCCAAGGCAACTGTCAATGCAAACTCCACGAAGAACCACAATCGCACGTAACGGCAAAAACTGCTCGGAGTCATTTTTTTCCCTCAACACGCTCGACTGGTGTCTCGACGAAGTCAGGCCAGGACGACGTAACTCGTCACTGCAGTACTCGCGGCTCTCCCCCACAATAGTGTTTTCCTCAGCCATGTGTCGCGTTTGAGGTTAGACACGTCCCCACATCCTGATCGGCGAAATTTTTTGGAAAATCGAAAAAACTCACCGGTGTTGTCGGCGCAGTTGATGACGGCTCCAACCGGCAAACCCAGCGATATGCGGAACTTGGCTCCCGCCGATCCACCACGTCCTTAAAAGAGAAAAACACGTTACATGCCATGGCGATAACAAACATAGCGCAGGACAGGCCACCACTTGCACTTTTCGCGAGCCGATTTTCCCGGCCTTAATTCGACTCGGGCGAAAACTTTTGGTAACACCGTGTCGGCCAGAACTTGGAGAAACGAAAAAGGCTAGCGATGAGCCTGTCGTGGCTTGTTTTACGGTCGATTCCAATGGATTTTTCGGGCTCCTCGCCGGGGCTTACCTCTCTTCGACATCTTGGCGCTTTTGAAAGAGAGCTCTCACGCCGAGCTACGGAGCACTCGCAACGCGCACACCGCGAGGCGTCGCCACACGCGCTTCTTCTTTGTTTTTTCTGCTCGTTGCTCGCGCATTGGGCTTATTTTTGAGCAGCAACTCTTGCGGCGACTTCCGGCTTATTTGAAAAATTACCTTTTTACGACTTTTCCGAGGTCTTGAATTTTTTAAGAGAAGTTGGTCGTTCAGACATTTCATGTGATGATTTTCAGCTGATGAATTTTAATTTTTACTCACGCTGTGCAGAAAAAAAAACACCTGGTGCGGATAAAAACAAATGATGGGGGACTTTCCCCATCTTGTGCAAAATTTTGTAAACGCCGCGGTTATGTCCTTTTAACTTTTTCTAACGTAATTCTTTCAAAATTGACTGGTAGAAATTAAAATTACGATGTTTAAAGAAGAATTGAAAATTTTTAGAGAGAAGCAACAAGATGACGAAACTGAATTGCCTTTACAAACGCGAATACGTCAATCGTTGTATACCAGTTTACTGGAGTTCGAGGAGGTTATTAGATTAATTTATCGGTTGCCAATAATTTCAGTTGCATATATTGTTCTACTAATAGGCAATTTAAAATAAAGACAGATTTCTCATTCTTCTCAGGATGACTCGCTGAAAAAAATTAGCAAAGTTGCGGCTATTTGCGGTGGGAATACGTTGGATATTCATCGTAAGTGTTTTAAAAAGTCATCACTTATATTTCGGAGCTGCTCCGTTTATAACCGACGGTTGCTTGGAATTCGCAAATTCGAGCACTGCATGATGTATACATGTAGAATGTATGAGGGGGTAGTAGACCTAGGTATATGCTATATATGGCATCGATTTTTTCAATACACACACACACACACAAACACACTGTACGGAGCGCATTCGGCAGCATAAGTAAGTAGTAGAATTCGTCTGTTTTTCGCGTTCGTTGCGCGGCTGGCTCTACTCCGCGTAAAAGTGCACTCATACATGCAGTAATCGATTGCTAACAGAAATGCAGAATTCGACGCTTCTGGATCCGTGGAACGTCGAGTTAGGAGGTGATTAGTCATATAATTTATGTTTTCTTTTACGATATATCCTCTTGTTCATATCTATTTTGGAGCCGACCTAACCTACGTTCATTAACCAAAAATCACGACTGACCCTCAATACTTCTCATTGCAGCACAAGAGCCATGGCCCCAGCCGATTCATCTGTACCAGCCTTACGAGGTGGAGCAGATTTTGTTACCTGACAACGCGAATTGTTTGGCTGTTCAGGCCTATCTCAAAATGTGCAACTTGGACTTTACGATTGAGCCTAGATGGAATGCCGAGTACATGTCCCCCTCTGCAAAAGTTCCTTTCATCAAGTGTGGAGCCTTTGTCATTCCAGACTACGATAACATTGTGTCCTTTATAAGTAGCAAGGGTGCAAGTCTTTCTGAAGGCCTGTCAGAAGAGGACAAGGTCAATCTGAGAGCCTACCAATCGTTGGTCAACAATGTCCTGCACAATGCTGAGTTGTATGTCTGTTGGTGCCACGAGGATACATATAATAGCATTACAAAAAATAGACATGGAAGTGTGTACCCATGGCCATTGAATCACCTGCTTAATTGGCAGAAAAGAAATCAAATAACAAAGAGATTAAATGTCCTTGGCTATGCTACTAAAACATTGAAAGAGATCTTCGACGATGTTGAAAAATGCTGTGAAGCACTTTCCGAGAGGCTAGAGGATAAGATGTACTTTTTTGGAGACAGGTAAGAATTTTGAAATTAAATAATTTTTGTGTTATTTTAGTTTTATTAACTAACTTTATTTTCTATTTAAAGTCCAAATGAATTAGATGCTTTGGTTTTTTCCCATGTCCACACCTTGACAACATCAAATCTTCCATCACCTATTAAAGACTTAGCCGCAATCATTCGCAGATATCCTCTCCTTATAGAGCATGCTTACTTGATTAACAAATGCTGTTTCAATCGCACACCCAACCTCAGCATTGATAGCTTTGAAGTGATAGAAGATTCATCAGAAGAAATTTATGTAAATCCTTTTGATCAAATTCCATGCTAACTCATCAAAATGTATGAATGTCTACCTTGTAAATTATTGTAAATCTTTTCTAAATCACTTGAATTTTATCATAAAAAAATGCTTTTTGTAGAAATCATGAATTATTTTATTTTTTGTTACGAAAATCAATAGACCCAACGAACTAGATGCTCTGGTATTTGGACATATATTCAGTATAATAACAACACCACTTACTAAAGATAATACTTTGGCCAATATAGTGAGGAATCATCCAACCCTCATCAAACATTGCAGAAACATCGAGGATAGGTATTTTCGGCGTGACGAAGAATAGAAGTGGCTTGCCTGTTCAAATTTCGGGTACATAGAATTATACTATACAGACGCGGATGAAATAAAATTCCTCTGCTATGCGAATTCTCAGACAAAAAAGTATTTTGTTCAACACATGTGTTGTGTGCAATAGTATTTACATGTGAGAAATCATAAGTATTTTGTTAAAGCATTTAATTTTTTATTTTGTTGTAACAATCATGAAGAATTATAATGTACCAGAAGTTTGAGCAGTCAAACCTATATATTTTAGTATTTGATAGAGAATTTACAAATAAAAAATTATATATACCTTTAAAACTGTTATCTTGTGAAACTAAAGTTCTGTTAATTACTTTATGTCTTGTTTATAATATATAACGTTTGACATGAAAATAACGTGTTTCAGCATTTTTTCACCCCATGCTATAGGGATCAAGTAGTCTAATGAACAGAAAATGTGTTGGAGGCAAGAATTATGTAACGCGACAAATTTTTTTTGGAATACGTGTCAGATGCGTGCACGGGATTTTCTCAAGGATGTTACTCGTGCTATGATTCAAAGCGTTAGAAGTTTTTTTAAGGAAATTATCACACTTTGTATCTTTCAACCACACCTCAACAAAGTACCTGTATACTATTAAATTATTACGACTTCTAGAGTAAGATTACGTTAATCATGAATGGATTACTTGGTGCCTGTAAGATCTAAAGTACAATTTTATGAACCTTAATTTTTGTACTCAAAACAATTGTACATATCAATATATGCTTTTGTACACAAATTTCTTAATATATTCTATACAATCATATTTCAATATTTATACGTCTCTGTAAATAATAATAACGCACAAGTTGTTTGAAAGCGATTGTTTATACTAAACTCAATAAAACAGAGAAACGAAACAATTCTGACATTTTTTTATTACAATAGTTTCCTTTCCAAGATGCATCCTACATCTTCAAAACACACATAAGATGACATTATTTATAATTCTTGCCTCCAGCAAGTAGAACGTGATAGGTGGATAAAAATAAATAACACTGGTTTATTCTTTTATTTCAAACATTTATTTGTAAAGTGTGGAAGAATTTTTTTTAAATAATCACATTAAATTTAATAACGGTTGCAAAGTAAAACTCGTGATATAACTCTGTACTCTAGAAGTGAGGTGAAAAAATATATAATATAAATTTCTTCTCTAAAATTTTCAATTGAACGCGCAATTACAATTTTATTTTACATTTTTCAACCTTTGCACCTCATTTCTAAAGTGGATTGATATTCTCAACAGTTTTCACGTAAACTTTAAATTTGATGCAAATTTAGCCGTACTGTGCGTCATCGGAACTATCTATAGGTATTAGAAAAATTGAAAAATTAGAAATTGCGTCAAAACAACTAAATTATTCTGCTATTGATTTACTATTTTTTCTCTTTTCTTTGACGGTATACACAACAGTTCATAGAGTTACAATCGAACTATGGATTGTGGAAGCTACTTTACAGTATTATTGCGCAGTTTATAACAAGCTATATAAATGCTTAAAGTATTGAACGCCGCCTAAATTAATGCACACTAGCACCCATTACAAGTTGGGTTGTATTCTCTCCAATAATTAGTACTTTATAAATTTTGATTAGCTCTTTTTCTCATTGTCGCTTACATTTACTCAGTGTAAAATGAACGGCATCTCTTTTGCGTGCGCGAATAAGTTATTATGTGTAGTAGTTTATGCCTTTTTTATAATAATATATTATCAACTATCTTAATTACAATGTTGCTTTTTTTAAATATTTATAATGAAATGTTTAAATTTAAAAAATGAAAGAGCTATTTCGTTTTGATGAGAGAAAATATATGAGTAGACAAAAACATGTAATTAAACGCAAACTGAATAAAAAAATAATTTGTAAAATTTGTGAAAAGAAACTCCTAAGATGTGTACGTTTCATCGTTAAAAAAATAATAAAATTCGACTAGTCCAATAAATGGGGTATGATACATAAAATTCTTATATATGGGTTTTATTAATTACGTCTCTAAATTTGCTAAAATTGTTAGTATGAACTTGGTCTATAATCTAAGTCATACAAATTATTTTACAACCTTTTTTTCCTTTGTTCATTATTATATCTTTAATCCGTAAACGGATGCAATGCTTGGGGATGCATATAACGACCATAGTCTTTTTTCCAGCACTTATAAAAATCCGCAAATTTTCCATCGGCATTATAACTGAGATCACATTAATAATAATCTATGCAGAACAAGTTTTTTTCTCAAAACGATTCGGCATACTTGCAGCGTGTTCATTTTCAAAAAAGACTAAATAAGTTTTCATTCCAATACTGCAACAAACGTTTCAAGCTTTAAATCGTAGATGATTAAGTAGTCAAAGTGACGTAATATTTACGACAATAAATTGCAATAATACTAGCATAAATGTGAATTTTTCTTCCAAAACACTTTACCAAATAATATAATTTTTTTTTATTTTTGCAATAGTTATAGTTATAAAAAAATACTAAAATTTGGAGTAATATATAAAATTTCATAAATCTCATATTAAAGATCACAGTACATGACCCAAAATGACCCAATTTTTAAATGAAATCAAAACACTTTCAGTGTACTTTTTAATAAATTGATCCACAATTTTGTTGAGTCATTAAATGAAAAGTTAAACTTTATCATCTATGTTTAAACTTGATTTACAATACATATTATTTCCAGACATTGAGCCGTTTCTATGTGTAAGAAAACATGCATTACACAAGCTGGGTGATAAAAATATGTATCATATCAAAAATAAAAATAAAAATTAAGCACGACTTTTTCAACTGTGCTACGAAAATTAATTTTGACCACAATAACCATGTAATCATTATTACATATTAGATTTCTAAATCTTATTTTTTGTACTTAAGGCATATATTTTTTTATAATGTTATTTTTCTTAAGATTTAACGTTCTTTAGCTTTTCTTTTTCTCTCCGCCATTAGCGTGCTAGTGTGCTCGTTGGGAGACTAGCGAACGGAGGATTTTTAACACCAACTGGAAGTCACAGAATTTTTCGGAACAAACCAACTGATTGGTATTTTGTTTTCCTTTATCAAGATCTCTCGAATCAATCTTTATGTACGTAGTATAGTTGCAAACTTAAGGAAATTGTGCATACTACAAAAATGAATGACCAATGATTAATGAAATACCGATTTATGGTTTTATGAAACCTTAAGAATTAAAAAATGTAAAATGGCCGTAAAAGAAAGGAACTCGTATAAAAGTAAAAAAACATAAAATCGAAAACCGATCACAAAGGTTTCCTTTATCATTTTGTCTTTTAGCTTACATTACAATAATTCATGGTGTTGGATACTTAACTATTTCTCAAATACATTCATTTCCATCAATGTCAACATGATATCAAACTATGAATCAATACATTTATATAATATTTATCTAACGTAAAAAAAAATAGAAGCGCCTCTTATACCGGAAAGGCGTCATTCTATGTACAGAATTATAACAATGAATATTTCAATATGAATATGAAATGTAAAACTATTAAAAAACATTTTAATATTTAATAATGAAGGCTTTAAAAATACAAAATTTGTGACTCACTTGAAAAAATTGACGACTTGGTGCGCGTATCAAAATTTCATAAATAAATTATAAATAAAATTGAATTAATAATTTCACTTAGTTAAAAGATTTTCAGTTCAAGGTTGGTAAAAACGTATATACCCTTATTTGAAAACAACTATGTAAGTGAAACATAGCACAATTAATAATATTTGGAAATTTTCTGCAAGTTTACATAAAATCTGTTACAGAAAACTTCAAAAATTCTCTATACTGTGCTTCACTTACAGCATAATAATTTTTACAGTATATATATATATATATATATATGTATGTATTTGTATATAGATATATTTTTATACCCTTTGGGTTATTATATCCGATAATAGATTTTTACCTGCTATCTTTCGCAGCCAAACTTTATCGCCAATTTTATATATAGAACAGTAATGTCTGTAGAGACAAAACTGACTATATTAGTTTGAATGTACGTATTAAAACAAAGATATTTCGACCAGCGCTAAAGTGAAAAAACTCACTTTAATTTGGTCTATAAGTTTACTTTTTTGTATTAAAATTAATCGGGTGGTAGAAAACTGAAAAGTCGGAACTGTTCTCGAATGCGCGGTCGAACATCTCCACCCTAAAAAACACATTAACATTAGCACTTTAGTAAGTATAAACTATTTGCACTATTATCAAATTTATACTAAATTACATACCCAATGTACAAGGTTTTCCAAAAATGGTACTAGTTTCATTAATTCGCTATCCGTTCGATCTGCAAACCAACTTTCTATTGGTATACCATTTTCCAACTGCAAATTAATATTTATTATTATCAGTTCCAAAACAAATTAAAATGCGATCGCCAACAATTCGATAAAATAATCACCTGGTATCCGAATGCTTGCGGACTGTTATCAATAATTACTGTTTTGGATAGATCTCTTCCTAGGATGGACAAATCTTTAATGTAATTTCCATTTACGCAAACGCAATGTTCCCGAAACAATCGATACTTGATCAGTTTTCTAGTTGGATCCAGTAGATTCATCAGTTTATTTGCATAGACGCGCTTGCTTGCCGTAAATAATATGACTTCATACAATGATGATACGTGCTCTAAAAACTCGCGGAAGAACGGTCTTGTTCTTACAAAGACTGTGTAAGTTATATTTTGGAAAACCACTGGAAAACGAAATGATGCATCTGACAATTCCTGTAAACTGCAATGCACTAAAGTTTCATCCTGTAAAAAAGACCATTGCGTATTATTAATAATTTTTGTAACAAATTTAATGGAAAAAGATAATTTATTGAGATTCTTAGAAACCGTACCAAATCCAAGACTAAACTGAACTCTGGACTGCTCCTTGTTTTTAAAGGGAGTGCTGGACATCTTGCTCTCATTGCTGCTGTCAATGGTGGTAAATGCTTGATAAACACATAGGGATCAAACGAATCCCTATCATCTGTCACGTTTGTTACCATATTATCAACATCACAGGTCTCAACAACTTCTTCGCTACTAACTTCCAAATACTTGACATTTTGGTAATCTCTGCTAATTTCTTCAGATTCATATTTATCCTCAATATTTCCGTTTGAATCGGAAGGATTTTCCAAATTCGTAATATAAATATTTGATATATTATTGTATTTGGAAGAGGAGTATGCAAGCGTTGATTCATATTTTGAAGATTCACTTTCAATATTGCTATATTGATTTTTTGATAGATCGTCGTTATTCTCATTATTGTTAATAAATGAATACTTTGTATTGGGAAAATATCTTTCTGTAGAATATGTCATGCGGCTGTTGTAAATGGAAGTTGAGTGTGAAACACTATAATATTCATCTGATTGATCAGTTGATGTACAAATTGCTGAATAGTGGAGAGAGAGTAGGTCTAAAATAGGAGAAACTGAGATGTAAAATTAATTAAAAATTAAAAACATCTAGATAAATAAAAATATAGGTGAAGTGATTTCATGTCAAAAGTGGAGAGTACACTCAAAGTGATCAAACAATCAATATCTTTGAATATAGTGCAACTTTTTCTATGAAATATAAAAAAAAAATATTCACCAGATGTTCTATTTCCTTCTTCATCCAGCAGACATGAGAAATCTGGTTGTGCTGTTTCTGCAGGAGGAGGCATCAGTTCAGTAATAGAGTTAACTGTTGAATTTTTTATGTTGTAAGCTTCAGTTGGTGTTGAGGAAGAGACAGGCTCTGAAATGCCTATAGGTGGAGAGTAAAGAGGTATTGTATCCAAATCCCAATTTTCTTTAGATTCTTCGGATACTTTAGCAATCTTGTTAGTTTTTGGGGGCTGCAAAAAATATAATCTTAGTCACATTTAAATCTTAAATTAATACAATTCTCTATAAGAGATGGCTATTAGCTTACAATTATCTTATCCTTAGGTAATCCACGATTCAATGGTGTAGATGTAACCATAGAACGTTTAATACACTTTCTTCGTCGAGGGCCTTTTTCTTGTCTAATAGGTGTGGTTTTTGCAAAATTCAAAACATTTTCTTTGCATGCTTCCTTCAGAAGATGTGGTGAACGGCGTCTCCAACGTGACAGTCGTCCACATTTACTAGTAGTATGTACACGTTGACTGCTATTATTAATTGCTGGAGCTTTCCGTACAGTGCCTGCTTGGACACGTCTACCTGCACCCTTGGAGGCAGGAACAACTGTAGTGCCTAATCGGCCACGCAGCCTTCGACTAACATGCTCGCTTCGTAGCCACATTGTCTCAACTTTATACACCCTGCAAGATAAGCATATAACACCTGTGTGAACAATTATACATTATCTGGCTATATTTATATTTTGAACATAACTCTAGGCGCACCAAAATTATTAAGCGAATAAAACGATGGTACTACATTTTAGAAGATGTTGCATCATTTATAAATTTAACCAAGCAACTAGGCTAAAAATATTCCAGTACTGAGCTTAATAACCAATTTAGAAAGATTCTATCTATAGCGAATTGCTTAACTACTTGCTCTGTTATTCAATGCACGAGTGCCCATTGCCCAAGCACTATTTTGTAAATTTGTAAATATTATGAATTCCTTTTCTCAGATAAGAAATATTGAGATAAAGTCAAAAACGAAGGTTTTTTAAAATTGGTTCTCGAAGCGAAATTCCTCGTAAATTAACACGAACACTTTGATTTTGTGCTGCAGACTATTTTCAATTGATAACAAACGCAGAGAAATTAATTTTCGCGAAGAAGGAGAATAATTTTAGCTAAAAAATACTTTAGCATGTTCTAAAACTTCGATCATGAAAAAGGTACGCATCTAATCAGCGCGATAACGAATCTTTCGCAGCGTGCCTTCGAACGAAATCAATCGCAGTAACTATCGTCAGGTATACGCTGCCGCCGCTGCACATATACATACGTATGAGGTAGGTATAACATGCACACAATCGCGGCCGCTCGAAAACGTCGATGCACCTACCCGTCGCTGCTCACAAAACCCGAAAGCTGCATTAATCCTCGCGGCTCCGCAACTCCATCAACTCGCAGCGCATCTACTTATCATTCGAAAAGTCAGCCGCGCAGCGAGCGGACGAAAACAAACAGTAAGACAGTAGTGTATAAGGTATAGGTGTATATATACGCGAATGCACCGCAGTGGGCTGCTGACTCTCGCGCGCGGGAAAAACTTTCTCGCGTGCGTTAGCTATATATACACATCCCCATCTCACTCTCTTGCTGCACACGACTACATAACGTTGCGCGCACCTATAGCGCGCGATATATATGCATATAGGTATACACGTTATGTAGAACGAGAGAATGCGCGGGGGCGTGTTTCCGAGCGAGCGCGAAGCCATCGTTCCGCGGGTATATACATACGTCGCTCTCTCTCTCTCTCTCGCTCGTACGTGTACGTGTAGGTACGAGCGAATGTGTGCGGGTGTATTATATTGATTTGCTCCGGCGCGAACGGACTGCTGCTCGCGGAGCCATGGACTTGGCGGCTACCGCCACTAGCCGACATAAACACTCGCCCCTGGTTGCATGCGCGCCGAAAACCAAGGCGACTCGCGTTTTATCTATAACTTCGGCTCGTCGAACGCCGTGTGTACGAGTGCACACGACGAACCGCGAGAGCGGCTCGCGCTCGCGGGGTTTTGAAAATGGTGCAGCGTTGCCGCACGCGGCACTGCTGATGCACATCGGCTCGAAACGCCGCTACCGCGCGCAGCTCCGAAATGTTTGTTGTCGTCCCGACCGCGCGCGATTTTCGAGCGGCTTGTCGCAGTAGAGCTGCACTGCTCTCGCGCGGTCACTCACCATGTTCTGTTTTCCTGCAGCAGGGCACGTTCGCCAGTCTCTCGGTTCTCTCCTCTCCGGCGACTGTCGGCGGCTCACAGAAGACTACTCGGCACTCCGGCTTCAATCGGAGAGCTTCGCTGCGGTAGTCTCGGATGCACTTTTCTCCGTCCCTCTCGCGGTGATGACGTATCGCGTGGACACCACAGAATAATACACGGGATAACACACTGACGGTCAAGAGAGAAGAATAGGCGGGGGCGCCCGTTTCAAAACTGCATCGCCGTACGCCGTACCACTGGCACTGGCGCACACACGCACAGCACGGCACACGGAACGTCGTACTACCGTCGTCTCTCTCCTCGCCTCTCTTCTCACAGTTCTCGCGGCGCATCGCACTGTAGCGCGCGGTACGAGACTGTAGCTCGTCGCGTCGTCTCTCTCTGTTTACCCTCGGTCTTTGTCCCACTCGCGCACTGGCCGGACGGTTCTCGCTGGTTCTCGCGCGCGCGCGCGCGCGCGCGGCTCGCTCGTCGGCCGGGCTTCTCCGTCCTTCTCGCGCGCGCTCTGGACTGCCGTACCGTATAGGTACTAAAGCAAACATGGCCGATGCGAGCGTCCGACGATGTTTCTGATTTACAAAGATCCTCGTCGCACGAGAGATGCGAATAAGTGCATGCATGAAGGTTAGCCCGCGGCGAAGCTGACAAGTCTCTAGGCAATCTGGAGGACGAGGACGAGGTTTTTGGCGCCGAAGAACGCTGAGATCTAACGGGAGAATATATACGGGCTGCAACTTGTTTGATTCGAGTGGTTTGTTCCGGAAGTTGCCAGCGCCATTTTGGCCGTTGCACCAATTCTTCGAATCCTCTCGCGCGCGAGTAGCGTTCACTCGTATATTCCGTATAATCTATACCCACCTGATTTTATACAAACATGGAGATTTTTTCGCGAAACCGACACTACGCGCCTTCGACATACGCGAGCGAGTGCAGAGCGTTCAGGGTGAGGTTAGGACCTGACGAAGCTAGCTATAAGCCTATAACGTGTGGAAATTCAGCTTCTCTCTCGCGCGAACGTCTCGTGCGGCCTGCAACTTGTTGAGTAAAAAAGTGTTTCGATCAGCTCATTCGTGTGTGACATAAGAAGAACAGAGCTATAATTGGGCACCTGATTCATACTTTACAACTAAATACTCCCACAGGTATGAGATTTTCTTGTAATCGTTTTGACAAATCTACAAAGTTCATGTAACAAGGGCAGATAGAAACTACTATCGCATTTTCTCACCTGGCTTCGAGAGAAGCCATGAGATGCCATAGGTTTCTCCCAAAATTCAGCAGGAATTATTCAACGAAAACAGTCTGACATGCATCTCAGTGTAGAGGTTATTTATTATTGCATTCTAGTTGATTCTGTACATTCAACATTGAACTAAACGAAAAATCGCTCGAAACGCTCGATCTCTCTTAACTTTTAACAGATTATCAATAATATATATAAAACAACGGGGATTAAATATGAATATGTAACTTGCTCGATATTTCGCATACAGAATAAAATTTATCATAAAACATGAACATGTATTGTATAGGCGTTACTTTACTCGTCATGAGATTGGGCCCATTGAATATTACAACTATTATTCGCTGTATTAAATAATCGTAAACGTCTTGGAGGTAATATTCTTTTAGTGACAGGAATGTAATATAGGAATTGTTGATAATATAAGAAGACATATTAAAATTCGCATTTTCGTATTTGACGGAAACGTATTAAATTAATTAGTCGGTATTACTATGTATAGAATAAATATACATTAAATATATATATATACATATATATATATATATCTTAATGAGAACTTGCAAAAAATATTCTAAAGATCAAAGACCGTAAGGCACTATTTTCAAAGAAATTAAAAAAAATACTTATCTTTACGAATCTGCCTTGTATTCTAATGATATAGTCGAGCAATTTCAGAAGATTCTTTGATCTTTAAAAAACGTAAACAAAGACGCTAATAAGTATCATTATTATTATTTAATAGGCAAATAACTTTATACCTATTGTATTGCATTTCTAACGGTATTTTCAATTAAAAATAATGAAATAATAAAATAATATAATTATATAACGGGATATTTTAAGAATGTTCTTGTCCCTGCGACGTTATGTTCTTATGTGATGCAATATGGATCTATGGTAATGGAATAAACATTTTTCAAAAAAATATACGTATACTTTTACCTCTGTCGCACTTTTTCTTTTCATGCTGTAATCGTGTTTTCGATTGTAGGCGCATTATTGTAGTGTTTTAGTATTTTTCAAATGTATAAACCTTATATAGAGTAAAAACCCGCCAGCGGATCGGTATTTTATTGGATTTTAGGCGCAATAACTTTTGCTTCGTTTTGTATAATGTATAAAAATTAAACGCATTTTAAAACTATCAAATGCTCTTTCTTCTCTGCTTGTTTGGGTTTCTCTCTCACTTATACACGCGCAGATTAAAAAGTTTTCCGTTATTTGTACTCAGTTTTCTATTCAACAGATCGAAACTCCTAAGTTTAAACGCATTAGTTACAACTGGTGGTGCAAAATTTAATTTTAACAGAAACAAAACAACGAATACGGTGACTCTGACTAATACAAAAGAAGAGTTCTCAGTAATCGATTATCGACGCAACGACAGACTTGTACGAATGATAGAGTAACGTACGTTCACGCGTGTTTCAGAATTCCAAGTAATCGATTTTTTGGAAATGTTAACTTTACTGCTTAGATTAACAGCAGCCTATAACTATGCACGATGGGAAAGTTATTTTACGTTAATTATGAGATATGCCTTCAATCGTCATTTAAAATTGCGAGATTCGTCCAAAGAATTTGTCGATATTGATTACGAAGGTGGAACAACTTCTCTCGTTAAAGTACGCAATTATGTTTCTTATTTCAGCATCGCGATTCGATGCAACGATTTGACCGTATACATCTGTTCGCGATTATTTACAGTTTTTACTTATTTCGTTTCCTTAAATTAATCGTCTTACATCTAAAAGATTTTGCGAGTTTTCGCATCTCACGATATAGCTAGGGATTATTTATTCTTCGCTTACTTTGACATAATTCTTATTTATAGAAAACAGTCTATCGGTTAGACGCGCGATATCTAATCTCGAGAAAACACAATTCCGTTGTTCGTTGAATAATTTTCAAAATCACAAATCCTCAAATTGGTTTAAAATTCAAATTCATTGCCTCTCTTTAGATCTTAAGAGCCAAGTTATCCCCTAAAATTGCGTTTAAAATTATACAATTACATTGCCTACGAAAACTACTCTACCTCTCTTCTATCACGACATTCCTTATTGCGTTTAAGTAAAAATTGCATAGCCTTAGAAAATGATAATTTCAGTATTGCCAAAAATGAAAGGAAATTACGTGTTTAATACTGATCTTAAAAAGATATTCAATGCGCCAGAACGATTTCGCCTTCAAGTGTTCGACACAAACTCCGGGGCTAAGTTCTCAAGACCTATCTCGCACTGTCCTCGTGGGTATAAATCGTCCGTAACTGGCGGTAGCACACGCATACACGCGATCCACTTATGGTGCAAGATAAGAATACACAGTAGCTAGATGTGCAGGTTCGCGGGCGGGTAGCTGTCGTAAGCGCCCTCGACCTCGGTGTACATACGCCGGAGCGGGTCGACACGAATGGTCGCCACGGCGTTCTGGCGTTGTTCGGGTTGTCGGGCCGGCGCGACCCGGTTGTTCGTCGTCGTCGGCAGGAAACCGTTGGCCATTCTCGCGACGCCGTTCTGCAGCAGGTGCGGAGCTCCGTTCGCTTGGCGCTTTTGCTGCTGCTGTTGGTGCTGTTGCGGCTGACGGTTGTCGTTGAGGAGCTTCCGCGCGGCGTTCTTGAGGGGTCCGTGACCGTTGGCCAGGGGAAGCTCGCGGCCACCTGCGAACACGCGTTTTTCACGCTGATCAAGCGGACGTCGTTGCTCCGGGGTAGGGAGTCGGTGCACGAGGTTACCAGAAATGTCGGACTATCGTCGCAAGCGGATTTTCCGAATTTCTGGCACCTCCTTCAGCAGCATGAGACGGATGGGTCTGGTGATGGAAATGCGCTTTCGAGCATGGTTTGAAGAATTACCTGCAACGCCGTTGCCCACGACGAGCTCGTTGTTGGCCCTGTGGTTGACTCCGTTGCCGGCGGGCTTGGCCACTCCGTTGGCGGCGGGCTTCCGCCTGCCGGCCGACAGCTTGGGCGCGTCCACTCGCTCGTCCGCCTCGTCCTCGGGCTCGGACTGCAGGACGCTGATCCTGTTGGGGTCGTCCTCGTTTCGCGCCGCCCGTCGCATGAGCTGCAGCAGCGCCGAGGCGAACTGCTGCCTGTCCACGGGCAGCTCCGTGTCGCCGTCGACGATGCTCAGCCGGGCCTGGTTGTCCAGACTCTTGAGCATCGGCAGCGAGAGCTCCCGGAAGAGTTCCAGTCGGCGCCCGAAGGCCTCCACGCCGTCGTACAGTCGAGCCCTGCCCAGCTGCTGTTTGGACACGTCGAGCAGTAGCATCTCCGGCCGCTGGCCAAACTGTCGAGAGGCGCAATGTTAATCAGGTGGGCTACCTGCCGCCGATCGAGTGAGCCAAGCTCCTCTGGCGTACCTTGCTCTCGAAATCTCGAGCTTGCGTCATGTCTCTGGGGAAGCCGTCGATGACGATGCCGTTGCAGTCGCGATTCTGGACAATCTGTTGCTCGACCAGCCGCATGATCAGGTCCGTTGGCACGTGTTCGCCGAGCACGAGAGCTTCGCGAACCTTCGGATTGCTGGCGGCCAGCGTGACCAGCAGACTTCCCATGCTCAGGTGCAGCCAGTTCGACATCTTCCTTATGGCTTGGCTGCAGACCATCGCCTTGTTGCTTCCCGGGCCACCTGTTGAGGGACACCGCGTTTCGCGGATCAGAGTCTTCTCGCCACGTCATACGCTATAGACTGACGATACTCACCCAAGACCCAGACGACGGGCGGCAAGCCTCTCCTGGTCATGTCCGCCGTCTTGGAGGGGAGTATCTCGTCGCCTATGACCGTCGGTGGCTGGGCCGCGCTGACCAACTGCTCGTCCGGCGGTCCGGGACTCGTCGCCAGCTCGCCGTCCTGGTCCCGCTCGACTTCCACCTGCATCGACGACGGGAGGCAAAGAAAGCAGGTTGACGTGAGTCGCATTGCCGAGCGGTGCACGTGCACAGGTGCAGGACTTACAACGTTCCCTTCAATGTAGAAAAGTCAACTTACTTCCGCTTCCATCGAGCTCGAGACTTGCCTGTCTGGGGCCTCGGTCTCCTCGCTAAGGCCCAGTATCCGCATTACCGATTCGCGAAAGTCCACGTACACCTCCGAAGGATTTCGCTCGCCGTTCACCTGGGGGGATTGTCATTGTTTTGTATGCGTCTCAAAAGTGGTTCTCCGCGATATGCAACACGTGGCAAATCGTGCATTATTAATGCCTCGCATAGGCGCGTGTACGTGTGTGCATTATGCAGGTCTCTTACCACCAGCAACATTTCGCTCTGGTCGAAATACTCGGCGACTGGCATGGCGTTCTTATAAAAATTCTGCAGTTCCATTCTCGCTAATTCGATGATCACTTGGCCGAGCTGTGCTCCGTAATCGATCTGCCTCTCGAGCACTTCCTGCTTCCAAGCGACCAGGATCACTCCATTGACGATTTGGATCTGTTTGAAAATAAACGAACGATTCAATTAGGGACGATAGCGTTTCCAAATATTTATGTCGCTGGCCATTAGCACAGCCCCATCAGAAGGAAAACAATGCAGCTATATATATATATATATATATATCGTCCCGTGAAATCTCCATCGACATCTTGGGAGCAAGTGGCGGAGACTCGAGGATAACTCTCAACCGTTGCGCTAACGAGAAAATGATGGAGCGCCGGCCGTCAACAAGTGTGCGTGACAGTCGAAATTGCCGCTGAAACGCGAGCGCGATAGCTAAGCAAATCGACTCTCGACCATAGGTATTTATTTGTCTCGGGAATAATTCATCGGAGTTTTGAGAAAAACGGAACATTTCCTGTGACTATATAGCTAGATTGAATTAATATTTTCCCGCGGTCTACACGGGCATAAATTATTCGCGAAAAGCAATTACGCCTTGTCTTAGTCAACAGTCGCAATTAAATATTTCATCGCCTACTTATTGCACTGTTATAATACATCCGCGCGTAAATGAGCGTCAAGTTGAAAATGCCTATTTTTTCAGATTCCAAACCGACTTTTCACTGACGTTCAATTCGCTCTATACACCCTCGGAATTTCGACGAAAAACACGTGCACAAAGTGCGGCTTCTACAACTCCCCCGCACGCACCGCCGTACGAGGAATCTCTCTCGCTCTAACATACTCTGCAATTATCGGCGGTTCAAATATCAAATATTCATGCCCACTCGAAATCCATTCGTCTTCTCTGCCGCAGCGAGTGTGACTGATGTTTGTTTCTTTGATCGGGATTGAAAATTCTTCGTGTTCGCGTATCGATTCACGTGCGAGAAGCTCACGATGAGAAATGTTTTCATCGACAATTACCCCAGCCCCTTCATAAAAAGTTAAAGGTAAAAGTTAATATCGCTCGCGACGAAATAAAAAAACTTCCGAAGGTCAGCGTGATGTCAGCGGAATTCGCGAGCGTACACACATCCGATAGTCGAGCTGTCGTTGATATAATTATTATTCGCCGCAGACGTACACGAAAAGTTATCCGAAAGCTTGGCTCGCGAAATTCTGCACCAGCGCGAATTCTGTTTGAAAAAAGCGAGATAAACCCCATGAATAATAACAACCCCTTCGGGCGCTGTGCACGAAGATCCAAAACTGTAAAAATCCAGGCCCCCTAGCCTCTCTCACCTTCGCGCGAGTAGGCAGTCCGATTGATTAGAGACCGACTATAGCCATCGCGTATACGTGTGTGTAGAGGGGCGCCTATATATTCGGGGTGTGTGTGGATGCCGGTGCGATAACCGGAGTAGGTCAGTAGGTCGTTTCTGCGTAGCAGTCCTCTCTCTCTCTCTCTCTCTCTTCCCAATTTATTTTTTCTCCTCGATTATTTCGGGGATGTGTGCCGCCGCCGCCGCCGCCGCCGCCGCGAGACGGACATCATACGCGCTCTCCTTTTTGACGAATGGCCCTTTTCAAGGGCGAGCCAGAGAGAGGGTTGATCGCGCCCACGTGTCTGCCGCCGATCGGGTTAACGAAACCTATGCGGCGGCGCTTTCTTTAATAACGAGACGGTCGATTCCAGCGAACTCGCGTCGCGCGTGGAAGACCTTTGGCTTAAAATTCAGGTGTTTCGAAGCCGCCTCTAGAGTAATCGTCGGGCAATTAGAGTGAGTCATTCATTTAGCGAGTGTAAGCGCGTGTCTGACTCTACCCGGCCACTACTACTGGGCCCAGCGTTCATTCAAGTCTCTGAGACCCTTCTCGCGTTCTCCCGCGCCTATACTTTTACTTTTCCACCGCCGGGCACCGTTTTACAGCGTGCCGAACGAAGTGGATAATTGGAAGGAATATTTAATACAGCCGGGATATTTCGAGTATATAAGTATTGTATAGGCGCGCACGCGTAGAATTTCGCTATAATAACTTCGGCCCAAGGCCGAGAGCGTACAGGAGCCTCGGCCTAATGAGTTCGATGCCACCCGCGGAAGGGGGAAGGGGGAAGGGGGAGCGTTGACACGGTTTCGGGCTTTTTTCTCGCCTACCTTTTCGGAGTACTCCACGACGTCGCGCATGTTCCTCGGATAACCGCTCACGAGGAACGTTTTGGCCCCTAGAGACATTTTCATTTCGAGCATGAGGACCTCCGTCACGGTCTTGCTGCTGAGCACGCCAAAGTCCTGCATATCTGTAACAACAAGGAAGAATTGTCGTTGTACTGTGTGTGGTGACTTTTAATCGCCGTGTATAGCTCGTAATATAAATTATAAGTTTGTTTCTCGGGAAGTTGCTTCCTATACGTTACCTAATTGCCGAGACTACGACGATTACAAGTGCACGGAATGACTTTGAATTTAGCGCTAATTATTCGCTGAACGCGATGGCCTATTTATCAAGCGGGATCGATTTTACCCCTCTTCACGTGCCTACATCGCGAAAGTTTCGAAAGTGTCCAGGACGTACTTATCTCCGCGCGTCGCCACATCGTCAGAAAGTGCACCGCGCGCAATGGAAATATACCCGACCGCGCGAGCAGAGGTCCATGAATCTGTAATAAAGCGGCGAGTCGCCGAGGTGTATCTTTATTGTGCAACTATGGATACTGTATCTCCATCGATCTTGCCGTCGCGGAATCGATAGCCGGTGGCGGCGCGCGGAAAGCACTTGGTCATTCTCGCGAAATCTACCGCCCCGGGAGCTTTTCTTGCTCCAGTTTGCTCGCGCCGTGTTTACGCGTGTACAGCGGTTGGCTAGAGGTGTTGCCGCTTCGTTCGTACTGCGAGGGTGGAGGTCGGGCAGGCAGCTTATCGGAGGACTCACCGTTGCCCAGCGCATACTGCTGCAGGAGGTCCGTCATGTTGATGTGAACTATACCCTTCTTCTCCTGCGTCAGGTTGTCGCAATGTGTCACCTTACCACTGCCAGGACCTCCTGTGGAATCGAATGGTTTCGTTAGATATCGACAGCCCGTTTGACATAACCCGCCCGTTACATTGCGCTGCGTACCGAGTACGAAAATAACCGGGACCGTGGGAGGCTCGAATTTGACCTGGCCGGCGTTCTGCATGGGGAACTTGCCCCCGGGCGGGGTCGCCAAAATGCCCTCCTCTCTGCTCCATTTGTCTCGGTTCTGAGCACCGGCCTCTTCGAACACCTGCGATCCATCTTGTTGATCTGCGCAGAAGGACATTTCTTTGTCAAAACCCTGCAGCTGGAAAAAGCATGCGCGGATCATCCCTCAACAAGTAGTAGCACTTGGGCGTAACCTGTTGAGCTCTGCGGAGCTCGCACTTTGCCGTCCCTTCCGCAATGGCGATATTCGCGATATATAGAGCAGTGCAGCGCCGCTGGCTTATCGAACGGTCGCACGCGCGTCACTCGTATCCCGGTTGAGCTATAGGCCGATGCGAGGCTTACAGGTTTTCCGTGAATGTGAAAACGAGTCGAACTGAGATGCGGTCAGCAGTAACGACTTGCTCGTTTGGCGTCTCGATGCCCGATGTAAATGTTTTGATTGGCTTTTATTGCGCCGGCGATGCCGTTATATCGTTTCGACGCAGAATTACGCGATCGTGCCGATCTCAATGAAATGCACGAACCGAGTTTGGGCTTGCGAAATACGATAGGAAGTAAGTACCGTCTATACGTATGCACGTGTATAATTATATATTGAAAGTCGATACGGGAACTGACCGGGTGAGCCGGCTGCTTTTAACGCACGCGGACAGGATTTTTTTTTTTTTTTTTTTTTTTTTTTCATGTTATACAATAAAACACCGTGAAAAGGGCGATTGCACATCTCTCGCCCCTTTTTTCCCCGATGTCTCTCTGGTCGGCTTTTTCGTATCGATCCGCGTCTGGAAATAAAAGGCCAGTCCACCCGAATATTGCGCGGCGCCCGACTGACTTGCGTTTCCCGAGCTGGATTTCGTATGGCTTCGCGTGTTTGCAGAGATGGACGAGGGAAGGGCGAGGATCATTCTCTTTGCGCGTCCCGAGAACGCGACGGAGTGACGTTTGACTCTTCACCGAGCGGCTTTTTCTCTCGGGCTCGGCCAGCGATAGCGAACTATAACGAGACTCGAAAAGTTAGAGCCAATTACAGTGCATAGGCTTGATTAATGTTTAATCGGGAAAAATTTGGCAGAGTGACTTGGCGAATCGTGGAAAGGGATAAATTGCTCGAGGCAGCGAACGTGAAAACTTGTAACGGCTTCATTATTCACGGGCGAAAGCATTGTGTATTATTAATACGCTAGGTTAAGTGCGAACAGTGAAAAAAAAAATGAAAATCGAATTCGCGTGCCGGCGTGCGTCGACTTCTCGCTTTAACGAGCCCTTTTGCGCACGAATGATCTTTAAACGTTCATGACTCATAACGCTTTTCGATCGACTATAGATCGGCATTAAGATAACCACGCTTGGATTTTACATTAACGCACTGTTCTGATGATTCAACGATTAAAATTTTTGATTTCAGGTAAGAATTGGCGAGGCAAACGTAAAAGTTTTCTGTAAAGTTTTCTTCAATGCTGAACGATTGTTTTGCCTTCGTTTCCCGCGGAACTTGTGACAGGGTTCGAACTAGAGAACAAGTCTTGTAAGCAAGATCGCTGTTTTCCTTAGCGATTTCGCCAATAATTAATGTCTCTTACTGAAAACAGCTAAAACGGCCTGAAATCGTCTTTTCGATTTCGATCTCTCCTAATTTCGTTGAAAAATCTCGACCCGGCGATGCCCTCCGCACGCGACAGGTTCATCCCAGTGAACGAGCTCGCGTCGCATATTCGCGTGATGCGACAACATGTTTTTTTCCCGCCGCCCTTTTCCGCATAGCTCGTCTAATATAGGTGTATACCTGGGCGCACGCGCTATCGATCGAGCGGACAGTTGCGCGCATACGTCATGTCGAAAGCGCATCCCTGCATACATGTGGAAATGTACGGGCTGAGAGAGTATGTGTCGCGCGCGCTGACCGAGGCCTGCTACGAGGCTCGCGACCTTTACCTTGTGCCGAGCGAATGCCGCCAGCTCGATATATCGGTCGTCGTCATTACTGCGGACAGGCTAGCCGCGGCAGCCGGCTTTTTTCGAGGCTCTACTGCTCCACTGTACAACTGCCGATGATTTTACTCGGGGGATGAACAAGTTTGCTTTTCCAGCTCGTTTTCAAGTTCATACGTCGCGCGGAACGCGCTATTTTAAACGGAACGGTATCCCAGACTTCTATTTATTCGTTATGTCAGTCGGCGCGCGTCAAAACATTGACGCTAGGCTAACAAGCTTTTTTTTTTTTTCAACATTGACTACTTCGTACGAATTGCCTGTTGTGCTCTTGGGCGTTCTCACAACATAGAATGATACGCAGGCTGATAAAACGAAATTTCATTGCCCCGCATGTTCGCGCTTCGCCGAATGAGTCACCGGAATCGCAGCCACAATTTTCACAAGCACCACGTTGTATACAAAACTTGTCGAGTAAACAACGTTTCGAGCGATAGTTTCGACCCAATCGACCAATCGCTCTGCACGCGCGCACACGCGCGGAGTCGGGGACGCAGGCGAGGATCAACCGGGGGAGTGAAATTCGGGAAGACTCACCTGTGTCCAGGCAGATGCCCATAGTAGGTCGTTGGAAGGGTGGCTCGATCCCTCCACGGCCATTTACTCACATGTCCGCGCGGGGTTTCGATCGCAGCACCCCAGGCCACCCGAACCTCCTCGTCGCACCGCTTGATTTCTAGCTACTCTACGCGCTCGGCCTTTGGGGAGACGAGAACAAAAGAGGAAAGAAAGAAGAAGAAGAAGCTTCCTCGCCGATCGATCGAGCGAGCCTTCGACTGCACACTCGCTACTTGGCCTCCTCTTCTCCGCGCACCCGCGATCATCCACACACACACACACACACACACGCGCGTACACACGCGCGTACACACACGCACACACAGGAGCACGCGCGCGCGCGCGGGTAGAAGCTGGCACTGGCGCAGGTGTAATCCAAAGTCACAGTCGGGAAAATCGGCTCGAAAGTTCAATTCGACTCGTCGTCGGGGCTCGTCATCCTGGGCCCGCTGGCTCAGCCGTGAAACTTGATCCTCTGGCTGCCGGTGCTGGCGAACCTCATGCCCTCGGCGTAGATGCGGTCGAACCTCCGGAGCTTCCTCAGGATCGTCTTGGCGATGAAGCTGATCAGCAGCACGGTCCACATGTATTTGCAAACCGCGGCCGCGAACGCGCTGCTGCCACCACCGGCTTCCGTCGGCTCGTCCTCTGGCCTGCGGTTCACCTGCGACGCGAGAATCGTGCCGGCCGGCCTGACGATCCGATGCGTACGTATCCAAGTACGTGTAATTACTGTTCGGCCGATCTCTCTGCCGATCGAGGTCTGCGGAGACTTTAGCGAGTGTATACCGAGAGACTCGTCCGAGGTCTGGGAGCGCTATGAGCGAGGAGTAGGCGAGCGCCGGTGGGCGAGGGCGATCGCCGCGGCCGATAAAGCACACGTACGACCGGTAACCATGGGTTACTGCGGCGGCGCGCAGGCGCGCAGGCGCGACCGGACACCCCTTTTTTTTTCAGAGCGCCGAAAGAGCCGCGCTCTCGATTCCCACCCCTTTCCCTCGTTTCTCTCTTTCTCTCGAATTTTCTCCCACCTTTTTTCCCGACGAATTTTTCACCCGGGAATCGCGATTGTCCTATAAACAGCGTTTAACGCGCTGCTTTTCCAGCCGTGCAGGCTACATGCTTGCGTATGACGAGTAGCCTGTCCCTCTTCCTCTTTCAGCCCCGCTACAGGTTCAATGTCAACTTGTCAAGTTCCCTCCGCGGTCTACGCGTCGTTATGTGCGAGAGCTGCAGCACGCGCTTTTCCGCACTTGATGAATGCACGCCAAGGGGGTGTAAACATTGCTCTTTGTACACACACACACACACACACACACACACACTCAGGCGAGCCGTTCGAGACGTCGCACGAATTTTAAATTAGGCCATTATAGGTGTAGCCCCGGTTTACGTTATAGCTTGCGCGAAAGTTCCTTGCACTGTGCGCGCCGTCTTGTACACTGGCGCGGTAAGGCGGCGTGTAATGTTCGTTTAATTAGTTCGCGTGGTGAAAAATTTCAAACC
Source organism: Nasonia oneida (assembly GCA_037356405.1). Classification (NCBI taxonomy): domain Eukaryota; kingdom Metazoa; phylum Arthropoda; class Insecta; order Hymenoptera; family Pteromalidae; genus Nasonia; species Nasonia oneida. The sequence goes on along the minus strand of JAZHPH010000007.1, from coordinate 880,233 downwards.
TACTGCGGCGCTAAAAATCCTTGGCTAATTCGCCCAACGTATAAACTTTGCCGAAAAGACAGCAGTTATCGCGCGAAACTACAACTATACGCGTTACAGCGATATTGATCACACATTGTCAATGCGAAACATCGTTTGTCCTCAGCTATATAATACCGGGAATCATGTTTGCACATCATCATTGTCTTATAGCCGCACGAATTTGAATATTACGCAGTTCGCCCAGATGCCTATTCATAGACTCAAAATGTCAAACAATGTATATACATCCTTTGCCAAAGTAGCCCTTGCGAGTCGATTCGTCGCAGAAGAAGTCAATTCAAAGTCGATTTCAGCGACGACGGGTATCCCCCGCCCTCCGTGTCAAATATTGACCGGAGCGGCTAGTGTGTGTGTGTGTGTGTGTGTGTGTGTGGGTGTGGGTGGGTGGCGTAGCAACTTAAAGACCGCTAAATTACATACCTTAGAATGCGCCTATGGTCTTTAACTCTCTCCGCTTCGTCTCTTCCATTCTATACATAGGTGTCCACGCGACGCAGACGCGAGTCGGGTATCACTCCTTTATGGAAACGAGGCCGCGATGACCCTCGCCGGTCACTTACGCTATACCTCTATATGCAACGCGCTTCTGCTCTATACGGAGAAGATAAAATCAATTCGACGTGTGGAGAGAATTATTATGCTATGGCCCGTCGCGACGACGCTAATTCTTTCTATGAGCTAATGCTCGTTCGTACTGGATATATGAGTCAGAGTGATCGTTGAGACCAAACTTAGGAAAAACGGCTTTGAAACTCATTCAACTTTTATTCTATAAATTGTTGCGCTTTTACGCGCAAGCTTGACACACTTCGCAATCGTCCTTGAAAAGTCTACCGAGATGAACTTCAATGAAAGTGAACCCTCATATAAAATACTCGTCATAAGAGTACTTACTTTCGCCCTTTCTACGCGTCTAATATTCTGTATCATCTATATCGATATCGTGAAAAGTCCGTCGCACCGCGCGAACTTTCAAGCCTCCTCGACGCCGGTCTATTATGTGCCTCAAACTGCCGATTCACCGCGGCTTCATCCTTTCAACCTTTACTACACACTTCTACATTATACAGCAAAAGAGTTGACAGCCGGCGCATCGACCTTCAAGAACCTTTCGACGGATCATCATCCCCCGCCTTAAATTCATCCTTCGTCTCGTAAAGGGTGTCTTTCCGGCCATTAGACAAGCGACCGGTAAGTTTTCCAGTCACGCGAGATGCTCGTCGAACTTTATAACGTCGCGAAGACGACGATATAATTAAGGGTCTCTCTCTCTCTCTCTCTCTCTCTTTCACCCTTATTCTTCTTCGGCGATGTTGGGGGACATTAAGCTTCGACGAATGAGGTCGCGATGTTTAATGGATCGTCGCGCTGCTCTCCTCCACGAGGCTTGAAAATTACCGGTTGCTCAAAGGCGAGCCTCGACAACTTGATGTGCCTTGTTTTTATTTTGCAGGGGCTGCGGAAAGTGGGACAGAATAGACAAACTTGGGGTTGGGCTAATGACTGTATAGCTTCGGCGGGGTTGCGAATATTTGGAGATGAAACTCTTTACTGGATAATGTCTTGAAATCCAAAAACCGCATGTAAAATCTGACACTTCATTGTAAACCGAGCACCGAGAAACTTCAGCTTGAATAATTCAATAAGGCGCTGTGGCTCTCTCTCTCTCTCTCACGTTCGTTTGTTCATAACTCTAATTGCATTTACAAGGTAAACTGAACAATGTCGTCGCATTTTTATAGGAAAAATTATACTGCGTACCTTTTTGAATAATTTCTCGCAAATTGATTGTTCTTGGAATAATTGCTCATTAACGTAGCGCGGAAACTCGGGGCATACATCGAATGACTGCCTTTTTATTCTAGCTAGCTTATGATTCATTCTTTTGATCGTTGCACTCTTGCGATTGCAGGGAGATTTGATTTTTTTTTAATTATCATTTAATTTTTATAAAAGTTATGAATATTACAATAGTGTATCTTCTGGTTGATTTGACGAAAGCAGAGCAAGAAGGGAAAAGCCAACTTTTCAGGCCTTTCATTCATAAATTATAGACCGAATAAGGCCTTAACGACAGACATAATTGCCTCGACTGCAACAAATGTAACAGTTGAAAATGAGATTAGGATGCGACACGGGTTAGTGTGTCATAGCTTATACTATGTATGGAGGTAAACTATAACCGTTTTCAGCATAAATACCGGCATACGTATCGCTGAGTGTCCTTGTCGGCAGACTTCATTATTAGCCCGTGTTAACCATGTCAGAAGTTTTGATTCGCCCTCGAAGTGCAGAAACAGTAGCTCACAATCGAGCACGAGTACAAGTATTTTTGCTACAATACGCATAAGTTGATGTAATAATTTCATTTTTTACTCATTTTCTTGCGTCATATCCTAAAGGTACGTTTCTTTTCGTTTCGAGGCATCAGTGTTAAGGACTCTTGAGTCACGTGAAGTTCTTCTATGTGTCTTATTAAAAGGCTTCTTCTGCTTATCCCCCTTTTCGCGAGCCCTTGACACGAAAAATTATGAGAACTATGTCTGATTTAATTCTACCTCAACGATCCAATCATCGCAAGAACACGAGTAAGCGGCCAAATAATTGATACGGATAGTTTGCACCGAGCTTTTAAAATATTAGCGAACCAGAAGTTCCTGTATGATTTTTCAAAATCGCTCACAAGTAAGTATGTGAGCCATGCACGCTTGGTTTATTAAAAAGCGAAACGTTACCCCCCATTTTCATTCACACGTGTATGACCTCATTATTAAATCTTTTTGTTTACTCGCACTCAGATAGCTACCTACGCGTGATCTAACGAGTGGCGCACGTGTCTCGCTATTTGGCCTCCTTTAATAAATGACTTTTTCTTTCACAAACAGCAGCTACAATTTTCCTATGAAATAGGTAATACGCCCTGACTTTTGCCCCGGTCGGCTAGCGCTTGGTGTCTTCGATCGTTTTTCAATGAAGGCTACTGAGCTTCTTTGGGAGCAGCATTAAAAAGCGATTATTGAATTTTTAATAACCGTTTTATGGCATTCGTTTGCAGTTACGTCGTGGTACATTTTTTAATTCGACCATACAAAAATATTGTTGATTACAGTACTGCAACTTTCATCGCGATCTCGCCATAACAATTTAAATATACAACGTATCAAACAATTATTTTTCACACGAGTATTCTTCTCATTCGAAGTAAAGACAAACTCCTTCTGTACATTGTTTCAAAATCCTAAGCAGTCTTCGTTTCGGTAAAAAAAATCAGAAATACCTAACTTAAACGCTAAATCGCGCACTCGCTGAGTTACTAAGTAAAATAGCATCTTCGTTTTGTATTTACAAAAAAAAAAAAAAAAAAAAAACTTAAAGTGTAGATAATAAACTAAAGAGTCTTAATCATCATAAAAATTGGCGCACGAAAGTCGTCAGACGAAAGTCGTCTGCTGATGAAAATTGTAAACTGGCTCGGTATTGGGAGCGAAGGAGAAGTTGAGCCACAGGAAGACTCTCCCGAAGCCGTAATTCCTCTGCACGAGTTCGCTGTCTTGACCGTCTCGATCCTCGTCTTCGTTTTTCTTCGACGCTTTCCTCTCCTCCTCCGATAGTTTGCACTTGACGAGTAGCTTCACGTCTTGGTTGCGCTTGCACCACTGCCTCCAGGATTTGTAGTGGAACCTGCGAAAGCCGTATGAATCTTGATTAAAAATTGTTTCATCCACCTTTCATTTCGTCGCTCACTGAACTAGATCAGCAAGTTGTAAAAGCTGAAAGCGCAAAGCGAGCCGCATATTACCTGATGGTGACGAAGAACCAGAGAAAGTAGGTGGCGACGAGCATGCAGCAGAGGACGGCGAGTCCGGTGCCCTCCCAGAAGCCGAGTCTCGAGTAGGCCGTGATCCCGACCCCGCAGAGGTACGTCGTCGCGAAGCATAGCGGCGTCAGGACCACCAGGCAAATCGCGTCGCCCGTGACGCCCTGCGGTCCGTACACTCCTCGCGTTCGCCACCATTGCCAGAAGGACTGCGGAGAGAAGAATTCATTTAATACATTTTGTTCGCTAAGCGACAGGGGAACTCTCAATGATCCCGGCTGCATCTTCATCGTGCGCTTATGCTAATGGGGGCCGCGCACGGCGGGGCGGATTTTTACCGCCAAGGTCTCGGGCTATTTGAAATTCAAAGCGAATTGCGGTAAAGCTCTCCTCCTTCGCGATGATAATACGCGCATTATTGTATACGTGTACGCTCGAAAGTCGTCCCCCGTCGCGCGCATTACCAATTTAATTCCACGACTGCATCGCGGAAAGTCGAGATGTATCCATTAAGATCGAACCGGGAGAGAGAGAGAGAGAGAGAGATGCTGTGTACAGCCCGAATGGCCTATTGTGCAGTGGGAGTTCGGAGCGTTTAGATCTTCGCTCTTTATAGTTATACGTTGAAATTCGAAAATTTTATCTCTCCCTTGAAAAGTCCACCCGAGCCGTGAATATCGGCCAAAGACGTAAAACAATCAGCCAGCCAGGAGCCCGCGGCGATGCATCTTGGCGCTATAAAAAAGACAAAGCGAAAAATACATATCTGCGCGCGCGCGGCTGAGAGAATCGTGCCGTCGATGCGATCTCGGCATTGTAAATTAGCTTAGACATGTGTGCGGCGGCGACGTCGTCTGCTACGTGATGCTCGTAATAATACGTACCTGAGGTAGGGGCTTGTTCCTGCGCTCGACCGCGAAGCCGTACTTGCAGATCTCGCAGCGATCGGTGTTCCAGGTGGAGAGCCAGCGCTCGAGGCAGCTCGCGTGGATGAGGCCGAGGGTACCCGAGCACTCGCACGGCTCTATCAGCTCCTCCGAGGCACCGTCTGTTGGCAAATCGTGTTAAGGCTGCGCGCTCTCTCGCGATTGCAATGATATGTGACCTACAAGAGCCGAATTTCAGAGCCGCTATCGCGCGTCTTTGACACGCGCCGACACGCTTCTTTTCTTGCGCCTCTATCCGAGCGCGATAATTAATAATTTTAGACACATCCTGTTATGAATCACGTCGCGGCCTGCGCTGCTGATTCACGGCTCGCTCTCCTCCCGCGTCCACTGACCTACACGCGAATACACGCATTACATTATTACGGCTTATCGAAAATAATAAAGCTCTCTCTCTCTCTCGCTCGCTCGTATGTTATTTTTCCTGCCAGCCGCCTACGCCGCGAATTGCAGCTCCCGGCGTAAAAACGCTCGGAGCATTACGGCCACTTCACGAGAATTGAGAGAGCCTTAGTAGAGTCAGCAGCGTCATCGCCCCCCTTCCCGCGAAAAGTGGGTTAATAAAGAGCATGAAAAATCATCGAGTGTATAACAATGAGGAAACAGTGCGCTATCATGCAATTGGTGGCGTTTCGCTGGAAGCGTTTTATTCAGCTTCTAATAAACGCACTGGCGCGCGTTTAGCCGGCGTCGGTTCATTGTTTTCTCTCTCAATGTCGCGGAAGTCGCGGAGACGCACGAGACTCGACCCCCACCAGGCGCGGGAGCTGCTTCCGCTGCTGCTACTGCAGAGAGAAATGCGAAAAAAGCCGGCGACGAGTGCGCGCGTATTATCTAATTCGACGCATCGGGATATGCGGGTTTCACGATGTGCACGGCTCTCTCTCTCTCTCTTTGGGTGGGGCTATGCGCCGAGCCGAAATTCTTTGTTTCTCTTCCTTTGTGCCCGTGGGCGGTTGGAAAAATGGGTTGCGCTCGGTGAACGAGAAGCTCGTTCGAATGGCATACATTCGAAACGACGTTTGAATTTGTTGTGAGAGATGAGTGTACAAACTTCGTCGCGTGATTTTTTCTCCCTCATCAGCGGAGAAAGTGCGCGCATACGCGCTCATCGTCTAATTTAACATCGCTATAGCTATGTCTCCTTCGCGGCCGAGGCGAGTTCAGTTATCTCGTTATCTGCATCTGCGCTTTGTTTATTACGCAGATTACCGGGGACCCGTTAAGAAGTTAAGCCAATTGGCCCGGCTCTCTCTCTCTCTCTCTCTCTCTCTCTCTCTCTGCACCAAATTGATTTTTTCCCTAATTAGGAAGTGTCTTGTCAAATTGCCCGTCTCTCTCGTAACGCACACCGCGCTGTCTCTTGTAAGTTGAGATTGCGGCTGTTCAATTCATTAATAAAGCATACGAGGACGTATTGTATGTTTTATTGAGTGGATTGTGCAAAAGTTCGATAATATTAGACTAGAATTATTGCATGATTCATAGTCCCCGCGACGAATGTTACGAAATAAAACGCAACGGAAGTGAGCCGTTCGTAAGTATTGACTGATGCAGGAGACGACTTTTTTCATTTCGACTCTCGCACATGGGCAGCCGCAATATTTGTTTTATTCCGCACGTATAACTACACGCGCGCTGCACGCAAGAGACGTATTGATAGAATTCAAGACGCCGCGCGCGCATGTACCGACTCTGCTTTCTCGATTTTCGCTTGTTATGCAAAAATGCAGCTCATTCCAGCGCGAGAGAGGCCTCATGCGTCGATTGGGCCGCTGGGTCACGTATAAATTCATGATTTCTCAAAACCTCTCGCTCGACGTGCACGAAGGTCTCATTTGTTCTCGTCGGCTCGAATATAATCGCGCGCGCGCGCGCGCTATTTATAATGACAAAGGGTATATAGGCGTAAGTATATGTGGCGCGACGATGCGGCCTGTCAGTTTTTTTAATTAAACAAGCAATTAAGGAGAATGTATCGGCCATCAGCGCGAACTGGAGCGTTAAGACGTGTCATTATCAGTATGCGCGCGCTCTGCCCACCGCGATGTTACACAATTCGTATCTTCTGCTACTCGTCGCGTGCGCGCGGAAAAAAGCGCGTTTTGTTCGTAAAAACTGATCATCATAGGACGACGAGGAATGTCGGCTATAAAAAGTGATTTCGCGTCGTTGCAATGATATCGATCACGATAGCGTTGCCCGAAAATTTTGTTATCTTATCGATTTTAACGATACCGCTTTCGAATTCGCGATTTTCAATTATAAAGCGAAAATTCAATTTTATTTAATTTTCGCTCTGAATCAGCGTATAACACGATCGCTCTATGAAGCACTTATTTAATTAATAAACCATTCGCCCAGCGGAAATTTCCAGCATCTCGACGCGAGCCTCTTTTCCAGAAAGCAATCATCGTAAAATTTATTTTGTCAGTCGCAAGAGCCGCAATTAGCGCGGTGCAATGAAGAAAAGAAGAAGCATAGATGCAGAAAAAAACGCACAGAGACCTCTTCGCCGCGCAGATAACTTTCGTCGCGGTAACGAGTAGTCGGGTGTGCTTAAAAGGCAGCAACTATAGTCAATTATTGCATGCGATTATACAGGCGGCGCATTATCTCGAATTACTAAAAGTGAGGTGCAACCGCAATGCCGCATGCGTGCGTGTGTATACCTACGAGAGAGAGAGAGAGAGAGAGAGAGAGAGAGAGAGAGAGAGAGAGAGCCGTAATGGCAAGCGTCGATCTTGCGAAAATCAGCCATTCGCTTCGGCTCTTTGATGTCAACAACGCGCAAGCCGGCGAGGACGCGAATTGAAAATTTTCCGCTTGTTATAACAGGTATACCTTCGTAGCAGATGCGGCATCCGGGCGAAGAGGTCGAGCCGCTGGATTTGCTCTCTGTCGTTGTCATGTTCCGAAGGGCGGGAATAGCGTCCAACAACTCTTACAAGTGGCCTCAAGGAAGCGCCTCGTCCCAGTACGGCAGTTGGGCACCGAAGCTTCCATTAAAAGCTCCGCGAATCCCCGAGGGCCTATCTCTCCTCGCGAATCTTGCCGCGCACTGATTCACACGCCGGCGTTTTATCGATCTTACCCTTCGTGCGTACTGTTCTTACCGATAATGACTGACGGTCGCGCTTATTTACTCCTCTAAACGACAATGTGTCACTATGTGGCCATCGATCGCTTCGATTTTCACACGCGAGTTGCTCACGATGCACCAAACCCCACAACAACAACACAACAACGGCGAACCTTCGAGGAGAGCCGCGAGCTGCTCGCAGGCCAGTGCAGCGCGTCCGAGTGCCGGAGAGCCTCTGTGTGTGTGTGTTTGCGTGTGTGTGTGTTTATCGCGCTCTTCTCCTGTTTCTCTTCTCGCTCCTCTATCCCCGATTCACTCGAGAGACTGCCGTCGCCGCCGTCGCCGCTTAACTACTTACTCACTTACGCTCCTTTTGCTTTCTACACTACTCAATGGAAAGAGCTGCCCACACCAGCACCTGCTACTGTAAACAAGCCACAGCCGGTGTGTGTCTTTGCGTAACGCGATATTCGCCCCGGGGACGGATTCGAGGGAATTGAACTTTGTTGGCGAATTTGATTGCAGTGGGGGGACTGGCCATGGTACTAGGCTTTGTTCCAAGGCTCGATAAGAATGTACTTGTATTGACGTCTTGATCCGCGTTGATAGGTGTCCAAGTTTGGTCACCGCATAATGCTTATCTCTCTGCACTGATGCACGCTTGCCTAAGTGCCGGGGGGATTATCTTGTAGTTCTTTGTTGCTTTTCTTTCTTTTCGCTGTAATCCGACATTTGGCAATATATAAGGAAGATAGCACTTTGTGTGGCAAGCGTTTGTTTTATCGAGATTATCTTTTTGTATTTGCTTTTTGACTTGTGACTGTTCTCAGAATAATTTTTTTTCCAACCAACGCGAAAGCGCGTTTCAGCTAAAGCCGATGGGGATTTCCAAGTAGACTTTCAAACCGACGCCCCTAACCGCGGGCAACCCGAGCGCCACTGTTTACTTGTGGCGCCGCAACACAACACGACAACGTGACTTAACCTCAAAATAGTCGGTCTCCCCGGCACGCACGCACGCACGCAACGACGCAACCGAATGGAGAAAAATTCGGTCTCTCCGCGTGTTTTATGTTCGCCGGCGATTCATTTACTGGAAGACGGCATTTGACGATGAATCGCGATGAGTGACATCAGTGATCAAAGTGACAAGGAGAGCTATGGCGAGAAGGACGAGGATTTCAACGTTGAGGACTACCAGGATGATCTCGAGAGCGACGAGTCCTTTAATGACATCGTGAACGACGACAATAAAAATGTAGGTATCTCATTTGTTTGTTCAATCTCTGACTTCAATTGCTTACAAGTTTTATAAATCTGGTGCAGAGCGAGGATGAGGAGCAGTCCGCAGGTGGCTCGCCAGACAAAGTCAACGATGAGTTCATCGGGACAATTCTGCCAGGGGGTCACAAGTTTAACAAGAAGCTGGTGTGCGTTAGGTATCCCGGAAATGTCATAAATCCGGACAAGGCAGTAGAGACACTGGGTGGCATAACTGAAATTTCAGAGGTATGTTATTAATGCGCAGAATACTAGTCTGTTGGTTTAAACTTGCTCATGGTTTGCTTCTTCTGCAGACAGTTAATGCCAGCAACAGAAGAATGGAGCTGAGATTCAGACCCGATGACGGCTACTGCAAGCCTGCTTGTGGTGATAGGCACCAGACAGCAGGATTTTTATTGAGGATTAGGATTAAAAAATCTAGGAGAAAAAATTTAGAAAAAACACAAGTAGATGACAAGTTAGAGAAAGAGCCAAATGCCAAGGTTGCAAATGGACATGATTCTAGTCAAAGTGACAAAAACGAAAAAAGTACAAATAGCCCAGAAGAGGAAATTGTCAAAAATTTGACAGACCACATTACGAATGATTCTGCCAAGCAAGAGTACCCACAAGAGCCAACAACCAATCATAATGACAATGATGACAAAAACAAATCCCCAACTTTTGATCGCAATAAGTATGAAAACTTGGCAGATGATAAGGGTTACGAGTTACCAAAGTTGAAAGTATTAGGAAGAGTAGATACTGAGTTTAGGTTCACAAGTACGTTGATTATGATCCTCGATCTAACTGATGCAAAAGTAGAACACATTATTCCGATTGCATTGAATATTTTCAGATCTATGTGACTTCCAGTATTTGCCAATCACAAAGAACAAGGATGATCTCACCAAGGATGAGTGTATCTATGACTCGATTTACCCAGTAGGTCTTCCTTCCTACAGCTGGATGAAGAAGGACGTGCCTTACTTTTTACCCCCAGCGGCATTCAGCCGAATGGACAGCGTGCAACAATACGTCCCGAAGACCGAGATCTCGAATAATGGCGCACACTACGTCATAGGAAAGACGAGAAAGCGCAGGGCCGGCTTGTCAAACTTCATCAACTTCAACACTCCGATTGTTCCCAAGAGTGCGCCAAAGGGCATCGAGACTGCGCTGAAGGTGAAGTTCTTAGGATCGACTCACGTGGAGAAGATGCGTAAGGTCTTCGAGGAGCGTCCAATTTGGTCTAAAACTGCGCTAATGTACGTCACAAAATTTTCCAACGAGCATTTGAAGGTTCTGTTGCCATCCGTGGCATACTATTTTATGACCGGGCCTTGGCGTATTACCTGGGTGAGACTAGGTTACGACCCGAGGAAGGACCCAGAGGCTAGGATATATCAGACTCTGGATTACAGATTGAAAGCTATGCGTGAGTGTTGTTCTTACAAAACTTGAAAGTTGATAACTCACTTTAAAACTAAGAGATTTTCGTTTTTCAGACGGTTTGCACTCGAGCATCACTTGTAAGAGGAATTACTCAGAGTACACTTTACCTTACAAAAATACTCCGAGTTCAAAGGCCAAGGAGATTGTTTTAATGCCGAATACGAGCGAGCTGCAAGGTCAGAAGAAAGTTAAAGAGATCGACGAGAACGTTTATATCTATAAACCAGGCACTATTCCACCATCTAGGCAGATGTTTTATCAGGTATTTAACGAACACACGAATATATATCCAACGGAAGTGTGCAGTAGAAAATTAATATTTGCGTTTGTACGAGCAGTACTGCGACGTGCACGTGCTGGAAATTCAAGACATGTTGAAGAAGTGCGCGGGTCCCCCACCTGGAACACCGTGTCACGAAAAACTCGGTTGGCTGCCCGGCGGTTTCGACGACATGTGCAGAGAAATCATCAACAAGCAAGTGCGAATGGAACTCCGCAAGTTGATGAACATACCGGAAAACCGTGAGTAAACTTTGTAGCTTTATTTCAAGAGTTATGCCTTTACTAAAATCATCGTTTCCATAGATCCGACGAAGTTACCGCGTAAGAGGAGAATGGAGGGCCCTACCGGGAAGGTACAGAAGCGCAAAGCATATAAAAGGAAGAAGGAGAAGTCAGAGAAGCCAGAGGAAAGGCAACCTCCAGCAATGGCGATCCTCGATGAGGATGACATGATGCAGTCGGACGAGGATGAGTGGGAAGACGACCTGGACGGGCCCGCAATGAGCGCCAGCGAAAACGAGAACGATATCGATGATGAACTGGAGAAGGAAATCGATAAAGAGATTGAGAATGCCCAAGAGATTTTTAACGAACAGTACAATGACAATGACAATGACAATGAAGACGATAACACGAATTAGAGCTGGTCTTGAGCTGTACACTGTGTGTATATTTTAAAAGAAGAGGTTTTTTTACAGAATGTTTCGTACGAGATCGTAAGTTGTTTAATGTTTCCATTGTGAAATCTATTTATAAGTCTTTTTGGATAAAAGCCTTTTTATAAAAAAACTCAACAAGTCCATTAAAATCATCCTCACCAATTGAAACGAACTAAACACGTCGAATTTATTTACAGACTTTTTATTAAAAAATATATATAAACATCAATAAAAGGCAATCACATATAAATAGAAGTTTTACACTCTACGTCGTCTATTACTCTGGACAGGAAAGGGAAACGTTTCCAGCATCGGCGCTCCGCAACAGCAGCAAATCAGTAAAGTTGTGCTCTCGGAAAGTCGCAGTAGTGAAGCTAGTGGGTAGCGAGCGACGACGCGTTGCCTCCTCCGATCCGTCGCATCATATTCGTCACGTCGGCAGCAGTCGGTCTTCCGCATCGAGTAGTACAGGCAACGATCGGCCGCGCCGCTCGAGAAGAGCGTCGCCGTGCAGGGAGCTTAGAGGCGGATTCCGCGGTTGGTGCTGGCCACGTAGTTCAACAGCTCGTCGCTGTCCTCGCAGACGAAGGGCTTCTCGTGGTAGCAGGCGACGTCGTGCCAGGCGATGCCGTCGTTGTAGACGTTGTTGAGGACCGAGAGGCAGGACTCGGTGGTGCCGTTGATGTCGAACTCGGCGTTGTCGGGCTGGCGGGTCTTCTTGTGTCCGGTCTGAGACCAGGGGTTGAAGCCCCAGCCGGCGGGCACGCTGTTCGTCGGGGCGAGCTTCTCGCGGTTCGCCGACCAGAACCAGCCGTAGATCGACTTGGGCTCCAGGTCGCGACGGTTCTCGCAGCCCTTGAAGTCACAGAGCCGTCCCGACGTCCAGATGTAGGGCACGTCGTCTGCAACGTTACAATATAATCGTTATGTGCGTTCGAGTTGTTTTACCGTTGCTCAACGCTCGCGCTCAGAGATGCCTGGCTATTAAGCAATTACGAATAAACATTGTACGCATTTACATGCAAACAACTAGCGCGCTTGCTCGGCGGCCATAAAAATTCTGCTAATTTCTCGTAAATTCATTCGCCGCTTATCTCTGTATACGTGTCCCGAGGCATCAAGCATGCACTCGTAGGTACGGAGAGAAAAATCCAAAGCACGCGGGACAATCAATCTTGCCGCGAATGGAGATATCGAATCTCCGAAAGGAGGGCATCCCCATAAAAGTGCAAATAGGAAAGGACTCGTCGGCGAGCGAGCGAAAACAAAAGTGACGCCTCGAGGAAAATCTTTCGCTGCGCCGTGGAGAGCATAGAGGCGAGTAGGTTTTCCCATTGCGCAACTGTATGAGCCGGAGAGCTTCTGCCGCAGCGATTCAAATTGTGCTGGACGCGAAATCCTACATTGTTTCTTTTTTTCTCGCGGGCTCGTGTGGCCAATCGAAAATCTAGTATCAGATTGATAAACTTTCAAAATTATATGTAATTGCGCACACCTGGATGCAAGTAGAAGAGATTTCACGAGAGCCGAGCAAAATCGCCGCGTTGCGAAAGCTCGCTCACGTTGCACAAGCCTGTATATCGCGTTACAGGAATCGACGCGATCAATCACATGCGGCAGCCGATATAAGTATATTATAATGAGACCTTCCGACGAAGGTTGTCAGGGTCGAGCGTTAGACGCATCCGTATGACGTATAGTTGCGAAACGCGATGGGACATTCTCGAATTGTTGACAAAAAGCATATGATAAAGAAAGTCGCCCGGCAGAAATAAAACACTAAGGCCGTCGCGTCAGTCTCGCCGACGAGGCGCATAAATGACCGAAGAGCGTATAATAATGAAATGTTGCGCCGTGCGTCGTGTGACGAGTCGTTGGTCACGTCGTCGCGAGAGCTGGAGAGAAAGACAGTTTAGGGCCCGGCCAGAGAGAGGATTAATGACGCCGGGGGACGGGAGGATCGCGCACGTAAGCGATATATTAAATGCTTGCAGAATATAGCCGAGTGAGAGGAGATTTTTTGCCTGCGTTTTGTGGAAATTTCAGATGCTAATCCGATAATTGATTTTTTTCTCCGGATTTCGCAACGTCTCTCTCTCTCTCTCTCGTTGTCATAAATTCGGGGGAAAAATTCATCTTTTTTGCGCACTTATTTGTTCCGAGCGCGAATGAAATTTTAGCCGTCGCTATATACTCACTCTGCTGGATGAGCCTGAAGATCATGTTGTTCTCCTCCTGCGTCTCCATGGAGACGAGGTCCATGCAGTACTCCCGGCAGATGTTCCTGGCGTCGAGCCAGTCAACCTTCTGGTTCGCATGGGCGGGCACGTGGCCGCTGTAGAAGTAGTTGTGGCCCTTGAACTGGAACGCCTTGGGCCCTGAAATTTCCGAGTCAATCGTTAGTTCATCGTTCAAACTCGTCCGAGTGATCGCTCGAGTGCTTTCTAGATTCTCGCGTAAATCATGGCATAATAATCAGCCGCATATTCCATAATTGTAGGTATATCTCGCGGCATTCATCTCTCCCCCGGCACATTCTTCTGCCGGTGTATAACGAACGGCGGCAACAGTTCACAGGTCAAGCGACTCTTAGATACTCGTATACTCGCGCCTGTACGCGCGCGTGTGTCGCAACATAACGATTTACCGATCCTTGGGAGAGAAGCCAGAAGGAGGACATCGCAAGTGCCGTTTAAATAATTGACGCGCGACTCGACTCGCGTCCTCTCTGCCGCTGTCGAGCTTTAAAACGATCTATAGCTACACGCGGCAATTAACTTTACGTCGCGTCGAGCTTTGCGCGCTTATCGAATTTCCCGCAATAGAGAGGTTGATTCAATTTTTTGGCCGGACGAGAAGTTGTTTACCCGCAGGAAGGTACGTTCGAGCACACGTCTGCCGAATTGCGAGTCGAAGACAGCTTCCTCTTCGCGTCACTCCGCGCTTACGTCTTTTATCAGGGTCGCGAACGTTTGTTGCATATCGTTAGCATATTTCCGTCAGCCGTATTGTGTTGACCATCATCTCGCGTCCTTATACGAGGCTTCATTGTTCCAGACCTGTCGATTCGCGGCTAACGATACGTTTCTTCGTCGTCGAAGAACAAGGCAAACGTTGTGTTATTCGCGCGTATGCGTATGTAGACAGGAGAAAGTTTCGGCTCGATAATTGTGCTCTATTAACGGTCAAGAGTAGTCTCCTACACAGCTATATTTATATACCTCTAATACGTTAGACAGTCGTTATTGGGGGAAAAAAGGTTCGGTGCGATTGGCCGTAACTTCATTACGCCGTGCTGAGCTAATTGGCCGTTTCGCAATCGTTCGTCGCGCCGCGTAATTGCCCAAAAGAGCCAACGGGTAATTTATATTTTTATGAGGATGTGGCAACGAAGACGAGTGCGTATTCGAAAAGGTTTTCTCGTGTACTGCGACCTGACATAACGCGCATATGACTTGACCATACGACTTGACATCGGATTTCGGCTACCGGTCGCAATAAGTGGGCCGCTGCAGGTGTGCGAGATCAGTGCGAGCGGTAGTACAAGTAGAAAGCGAGAAGAAAGAGGCGGCGCACGGAAATTCGGCCGCCGGTAAACAAAGGGGCGTCGGTTTCTTATTTCGGATCTCGGGCAAAAGTTCAGGCGCAGTTCAATTGTAAAAAGAGCTAAATTATTCAAAGCCCGCGCGTAATTGAGCCGTGCGCTGAAAATCGAAGCCGCGATTGCGCAATTAGCCTAGAAATCAATTATGCGCTAACGAGATATCCGAGAGGTAGAACGCGCGCGTATATAAGTATGATTAATTCGAGTATACACAATGCCGGCAATTACGCGCGTAATCTCTCGCGCGGCGCTGCACATCCCTTGCTTGCACATCTCTTGGCTTACATAAAAGGGCTTTCGTCATCTCGCAGGTATTTTCCCCGGCGCGTATACCACACCTGCAGAGTGTAACTTTGAACCGGTCTGATAATCTCAAGAGTTGGAAATTATCGTCTCGCGCGACGCTAACCAAGTTCAAGAGTGTGTACAACTCAACTGCGTGAAAGTTGCGGCGATTTCAATTTCGCCGAGGGCGTTTCTCCGAACGCTCGAGTTCGAGCAGCCGCGACTTTTCGAGAACAACGAGCTTCGCTTTTCTCGAAAGAGAAAAAAGGAAAGCCGATCGTAGCTAGAAAATCTTTGAATTTTCCCAACCGTGCGGAGCAAACGGGACTGACTAATTCTCACAGGAGTCTCCTTATTAGACGTTCACTGGCGGCCGAGAGGCCGTTGGCAGCGTTAATTTCGCAAGCGAGCAACGCACACACCTATAAAAGCCGCCTCTTTTTCGCGCGAATTCGCTTATCGATTGTATAGCGACGCCGAGAGTTGCGAAATTTCTTCGGGACACGTGTCGTTGCATCAGTCGTATAGAGTCGCTAAATTCACAAGTTGGCTCCTTTTTTTGCAGGAAAGAAAAACTCAAATTCTATCCTCGCTCGATCAATCCCACGATATCGCGCTCGGAAACTTATGCGCGGAAACTTATGTAGCATAATAATAACAATAAAAAAACTCCGCGATGCCTGGCTGTAATAGGTGTCAAAAGATCCACGCGTCTTATGTACGTCTATACCTACACACTCGGAGTTACATAAGGCCCTCGTTACATGGACGCGTCTATCCTCGAGGCTCGTCTGCGGCGGTATCTTCGACTTTGCGCCGCGAGCGTATGTAACATAAGAGCTTACGGGGGATCATTAGCCACGTGCGAGAGACTCCCACGCTTCGTTTGTTTTTGTTTGTTTGCTTTCCGCTGCGCGATCGATTGTTTATTCTAGGCTTTGCGCGTTTTCGGGAAAGTTTTTCGAAAGCCCGCTGCGAGTGAAAGGAAAGCTTTTGATATGCCCGACGTGCGACGGCGGTTCTAGAAAGGGCCATTTGTATTCCGCACCGCGTGCATCGCGCCGAGGGCGTAATTTTGCCGAGGTATCCTGGTTGCGCGCGGTGCGATCGATGTTTTCGTTCGACAATTGCTGTTTCTAACGCAGCGCTCGAAGAACTCGAAGAACACAGCTTTCGTTTCTATATAACTATAAATACTATGCCAATATTATGCTCGTTTTTACTCCGAAATTAGAAAGTACAGCAAACACGATTTTCTAGTCCGCCTAGTCTAGCCCGCAATCATTGCGCGAGAAACGCGATCGACCTATAGCTACGCTTTCGTGGCTCCCTTTGCGCATTATGCAACGATTAGGTTCGACGACGCGATTGAAGATCGGCTCCCGAAAGAGCGCATCGAGCGAGAAGAGTGTGTACATAATGCCAGAGTTTTCACTTTCCTCTAATAACAGCGTCATTAGCGCTCTTGCTTTCTACGCCGCTGCTGCGTCTATCAATTCAATCGCGCTCCACGACTTATCGTCCCCTGTCGTAAAATCCAGCAAAAAGAGGGCGTTTGTTCGGGGAAGAGAAATCCCGTTGATAAATATTCCGCCGCGCGCACCTCTCGCGTTTGATCCTTCGCGCGAGAAAGTGCAGCTCGCGTATATGTGTAACCTACGCGAGAGGTCCAGAATGAAAGTTTTGCAAAGAGTTGTGCAAGAGACGCAGCGCTGTGCGCGGATGATGCGATGAACTTTTGTCGTAAAGTTTCCCAGAAAAATAAGATCGCGCTTTGTCTTGGCATCTGAAATTGGAGACAAATTTTTAGAATATATCCTTAATAAAAACTCACTGTTGGCGCACTTCTGTGGCACTGGCAGGGAGAGGAATCTTCCGGGCCGGTTGCTGTGGGGTCGCGCCTGGCTGACCTCGGCGCTTGCGACCGCCGCCAAAGCCACTATAAGTAGCGGCACCAGCATCATCTGCGGGATAATCAAGATAAGGAGAGCCAACTCCGTTATTATTATTCTCTCTCTCTCTCTCTCTCTCTCTCTCTCTCTCTCTGATCGGATGCGCGAGAAAAGTGCCGAGGCTGCTGCTGATTTTAAAACCGATGTGGGAGTCGATTATTCCATTCCGCTGATAAGAATCGAATTATCTTTTACTGCAGAGACGTTAACACACAAGAGAAGAGTCGTGTTGAGAACGGCGCGATGAAAAAGGTAATCCACTCAAGGTTTTCGTATACGTATGCTAATCTCTCTCTCTCTCTCTCTCTCTCTCTCTCTCTCTCTCTCTCTCTCTGCACACTCTCTTTCACCCGGCGGCGAACCGAAGAGTTTCTTCATGCGCCGCCTATCTCGATAGCTAATCAGACACATCGACTCTCTCACAAAGTTCACTTATTCACACAGAGCGGCTTATTTTTTAGCAGAGGGTAGCAGTAGTGGTACGCAGAGAGTAGAGGAGGCAGAAGAAACCGTAACGAACTCACCTTCATGCTCGCACGAGACAATCGAGGACTTTGGATGACTCGCTTAAAGGAAACTGTTAGCTTATGGAGAGACGAGCACCTTCTCCGACGCTTATATAGAAGTGCTCCCCACCGTGAGGCCCCCACTCGGTCCCATCCCACCAGGCCATCACATGACGACGGGGGCCCGCCGCCGGCAAGCACCATCTCGCCGATGCTCCGCATAATCTATGCGCGCGGATATCGTAATTCTCATGCTACACCTTGGCACCGAGGCTGGGTGGTTATTTTGCCTATACTCAAGCGGCGCGCCCGTGTCAATGTACTCCACCGACTGTTTTTCAACAAACTCGACGCACTCGTTGAGTGATTAGCCCGCGGTATGCTTCAATTGCTTCGACATCGTCGAGGGGATCTAGATACTCCCGGTCTTGAGTCCAGCGATGCCGCAGCGCCGGCAATTTGTCGAAGGAATTTTCGATTTCACATGTGCTTTCTTTTCCCATTGTTGGCTCCGAGCTCGTTCGAGCTTTGCCTTTCTCGAATCGAAGCGTTTAATCGTTTTATTGCGCTTCTAACGCCGGCATTTAGCGGCCCAGGAAATCGTAAAAATCACGACGCGTTTACTGCCTTCGGAAAAAAGAACGCGCAGAAAAAATGGCGAGGCATCAATCTTGCCGCGTTTAATTGATTACTGCTCTCTCTCTCTCTCTCTCCCGGATAGATACTTTGCCGCATGAGAGTATTTTTCTCCTCTCGCGATATATTAGCGCGTTTTTGTCGCGCGACTGAAAAGGTACAATTGAAGCCGATAAACGCTATTTATCGTTGCGTAAAAAGTCAGCTGTTTACGAGGAGTAAAACCGACGTAGTAGGTAAAAGCAGTCGATAGCGCCGAGAGCGAGCGCAGAAATAAATTTTAATATAAATTATTTCGTATCCAGTGTATTACACGACCTACTGCGAAGAATGCGCCTGTTATCCATTATAATGAAATTTAAAACGCGCGTTTATCGCATTACGCCAGTAATCGCCGCGCTCTTAGCCAATGCACGACAATTTTTTATTCATCGAAAACTACTCGCGCCTTTTCGCAGATTCGCGCGCGGATAAACACCGCATCGCCGATGAAATAAAATAATTATTGCGTGTAATGCGCGATAAATAAAGATTATACGCGCGCGTCTGCAAGGCGCCTTTAGCCTCGTGGATAGAGAAGATGGCTCGAAAGCTTCCAAAACAACAACGCGTCCCTACAAGGATGTGGAGTCGACGGCGTCGGTTGCGGCGACGAGATGAGGAGCCATCATAATCAGGAAAAGCCTACACCGCGACAGTGACACCGCGAGAGAGACGATTGTTCTCGAAAGTACAGATCGCAGCAACACCTGAAAGGCGTCTTTTTGTTCGCAGCCGCCGCGGCAACCTTGATGCGGAGTCACGCGGTGGCGCTGATGATGACGAGCTTCCCTCGTTAACTTTCACTGGAGAATTGCCGCGGAATATCAGAGGATAGAGGCGCATCCACACAGCAGAAGAAGCAAAAGAGCGCGTACCCCGAGTCAATGTCAACTGCTCCATCGCGAGGGGAATCGGTTGGAAAACTAGTCGTGGATCGTACGGAAGAGCCTAAATGCCCACTTGAAAACTCGCAAACATCAGCAAAGTCAGCATCGAGCCGATCCCCAGCTCGGCCATTCATCGTCGAATCGTAAGGCCGATTAAAGATTCATTGATCCGCACACATCTATACGATCGTCGTCGTACACTCGGCGACACTCGGCGAGGTTCATCGACACCGTTCGCCAATTACTCGAGGAAATCGGCCTTTTTCGAGTGTGCGTGTAGTCGCGGAGAATTTTTATGTCGGATTATGGCAACAAGTGGAAGATCGGCCGGGGCACGTGACGATAATGACGATCGCGTCGACTCTATGTGTGTTACATGGCCCTGGAATCGTCCGCGACCTCGTCGCGCTTATGGATTTTCGTTGGAAACTGGTATCCGTCCAACAATGTTCGGCCAACCCTCCTGTCTGCCGACCGATTTTTTATCGTCTTTTTGATACGAGTCAGGCTTCCGAGAACTCGGTGATTGTCGGGTAAGGCCCTAAGAGGAGTCACTCTACCAAGAAAGCACGCGTCTCTCCATAGGAACGTTTTCGTAAACAAATTTTTCATCAATTACGCGGCTCGCTCGCAGTTTTTTTTTTTTTTTCTTCCATCTCGAAGTAGCGATGTACCCTCTCCAATAGCCGCAAAGTCCATTGACGAATTTCCATATACGAAACTTGAATTACGGTGCGTATCGAGTTTTATTTGGCTTCTATCTGACTCCCAGATGCTTATCTATTATTTATAGTAGCTATAAAGCGAACGGCTCGTTATAAAGTTGACGCGAAACACTCGATGTGAATTAATCATCGTCTCTGCGACAAACACGTTATTGCCATTTTTACTCGACATTCCGCGCGTCGTTACATAAACTCTCCCCCTTAGACGCGCGAGTGTCAATTTTTCGATGGAAACAACAATTCTTTCGCAACCAAAAGAACGGAAACGCCGGCTCGCGTATACAGCGGCAGACACGATGAAAAGCCAGATACAGGCGGGAAGATTTCCCGTTTTGTAACGGTCAGGCGTGTACGGCGACAGGACAAACACACACACACACACGCGTTGCACAAATCCCCTTTGTGCGCCGCGGCCGTGTCCGGAGAGTCCATTGGGTAGCTTTTACAAAATCCGAAGATCAGGTGTCGTTGTTACGCGCGAAAACGAAAGTCCGCGATGACGGATGGCTGATGTACACCCAGACGAATCTCCCTCTGACGCTGGGCTCGGACGAGATCACGCAAGTATAATGGCCTTGAAAAAGCCCACTTAGTTAATAGGCTTTGTAAATCCTTCAATTATACGCTTTCAATACAGGTATAATCGCGTCACGTAAGCCGCCAGCCAGCGCTTGATGCATCTGCTCGTTAAATTAAGAGGACGATTTCGGCGAAGGCGCGTCCCATTAATAAGTTGGAAAAAAATTACATTTTTTTCAACAACCTTCTGCCGCTCTGCTACCGGCTTGCGTAACACGCTTTGGGAGACTTTCAAATCTAGCGTGACACTAAAATCTGTGTTAGAGGCGAGTATAACAAATAACGGCCCGTACACACGTTTTCGCGGTTATGCTCTCGGTGAAAGTAAATAATATTCGGTAATTGATCGACATCATTTTCACGCTGATATTATAATATCGTGTTCGCTTCACACCTTCCGGTGTGGATATAGAGGTGAAAAGAACTTTACACGCTGGCGCGCTCGTTATTAGTTTGCATGGCCTACATTAGCAAGTTAACTTGGCATTCAATATTATATACACACACACACACACACACAAGTCGAATTATTATATAAGCCAGCAGCGACGTGTAAAAATGAAGGAAAAAAGTTTAGCCTATATGGCACACAGGTGACATTGTCGTGCGCGTCCGCACGTATACGCAAAAATCGCCGTTAACGGTTCGGAAACACGAGTGGGTTTGGAAATCCGGAACAGCTTTTAACGGATGTGCCCCCAGCGGGTGCTGAGCTTCGTATAAACAATAAACATTGTTCGGCGAAACAATAGTGCGAACTCGATTGCAGCAGTCCTGAAAACTCGGCTGCGTGCGATCGCTCCTGATGGGAATCTTCGCGCCTCTTTCGAAATTATATACCAGTATTATTTACGAAAAGAAAAAAAAAAAAAACTCAATATCCTGGCGTTGACGGCGTGAAAAATGAATTTTGGACTTTCGATTTTTTGAGCACTCGCCGCGCGCTGCGTAGAATACATTAACTTATTTGTTTGTATAAAAGCCTCTTATAAGAGACATAATTCAGATTAAGTAAAGCTGCTTTTATATGCACTTCAAAAATAAACCATAACTCTGGACTAATCCTCCGGGAAAGTTGGGTAAATCAATGTTGAATTCCTCTCGCTGCCTAACTCATCCCTGAGTATATAATCGCATGCATAACAGGCAACGATCTCTCGAGTGTACAACAAACAAAGTCAATGCGAGAGAGGTTGAAAAAAAGCCTGGAAAATATATAGTTCTCTGATCGGGGTCTAGGATCCGCTGCGGAACCGCTCCGTAAATTACCGCCGGCCGTGTATTCTCCTTTTATATTTTCATCCCGTATCCGCTGCCGCGGCAGCTGCGCGTGTCTCCGTGCTAATCGCGCTAATAATCGTCTCCGAGAGGATGCGCCGTACAAGTGCGCGACGCGCTCGCTTTAGCGTATGAGCCATTGATTTAAATTTCAATATAATCAAAGCGCTTAGAATGGAGTGCCGACTTAGCGTAAATGCAGGATAGTGATTTTTCATCGCGGACTGCTGGCTGCTTATAATACACTCATAATACAATAATTTCGGCGATTAGCCTCGTTTGCACAAACCCGTGCGTTATCTGTATAGTATTGACGGTGCAGTATAGAGGAGGAAAAAAATAATCTCAGCGCGCTGAGTTGGCCGCACGAAGAAAAAGTAGTCCCCGCCAGCGGAGATTGCGGTCTTGCTGCGGTCGAAACCGACTGCGCTTTCAAACTACATGCGCGAAAGAGAAGGAAAAAATGATGGCAGGACCGAAATCGCGTCAACCTCGTAGCGGGGCTGAATCGGGTCGCTCTCATAATACACACACTAAATATGCAGTCCAGAGCAGACGTCGAGAGCGAAATAAGAAGGATAATTACGAAAAACCTCATCTCCATAGATCATTGTTCGCAGATGATAAGGCGCGCGAGCGAGCGCGAATGTAAAGCAATATGCAACATCCGTGACGGAACGCACTTGTACGCGTATAGCCATTGTATAATACGACGAAGAGCTGCAACTAGGCGATGATGATGACGATGATGAGGATGATGCTGCAGGCGAGCATTCTCTTTTCTGCCGCTGCCAGCTTTTTTCTTCTCTAAACAGTATACGAGATTGACACCGATAATGAAGACGCACGTTGTCGTGTGCGTTGCGTATGTCATCGGAGAGGATATTTATCGCGGCGCGCGATATGTGCGATGTGGGCTCCGTTGGTTTATGGGATCGTTGTTGAACGTATTATCCTTTAATTGAAAGGAAAAAAGAACTCCAAGTGCACCTCAAAGCTGCATCGATCTCTTTAATCCGACAGTATTTGACCTGCGCTGCTTCAGGCTAATATTTGAACAAATGCGCACTTCCGCATGGTGTGTGCGCATGTTCCCAAAATTAATCGTGCATCGGGAGCTTGACAAGTTAGCTTATGCACCTTGTGCACCTAAAATTTCGATTGACGTCACTCTGATGCGCGAACAGCGCTTTCGATCGATTATGCAGATGCGGCTGCTTTTTTCTCTCTCTCTCTCTCTCTCTCTCGTTGCCAGCGCGAGGGCTTATCTCCCTGGATTTCTATCCTCGGAACAAGGCTGCGCCGCAGGACATAAATATGGATTGACTTAATCTTGGATAAAAACGCGCGCATTGTTTTTATTGCAGTTGCTCTCTTCCTCGTGGCGCTTTTTTAGACCACCTGTATTCAAATTCGGAGAGTTTCGCAACGACGTCGCTTGGCATGCGAGTAGAGTATAATAAAAAGCAACCGCGCGGATAACAGCTTTATTCACTTCTAGGTATACCTGACACGTCCGTTTTTACAAGCATGAAAAATCGCAAGTCAAATTTTCACCAAGCTCCTCGCGTGACGAACCATTATGCTTGCCCGCGCACGCGTGTATATTATCCACATAACGGAAAAGCGCAGTGTATACATGCACATGTATAGGTATATGCGCATAATCGACGGCCACTATTAGTAGCGCGAAAATCGACGCCTTGGGAGAGGACGTTGTCCCTTTTTCCGCCGCTCCGTCGCCGAGGTGAGTCCTTGGGCGATGATCTATATATCGATCGCGGGCGAGCTGTAAATTACAGCTGCGGAAATTTCCCCGTTAATAATTGACGAGCCCCGAGTCGCCGTTAGGAACTTTATAGTATAAACGAGAAGCTTTTCGGTAAAACTTTTCAAAGTATTTGAAATTTGAATATGTAACTCGGAGACTATAAGGTCAAAATCCATAGAAGCGCGAGATGAGCAACTTTTACTTCGTGCGCGCAAGCGGCCGCGTTGCACAATCGAAATTGTATAACGAACAACAATAATCGAACCTCAAAACCCACATGATAACGTGTGATCGCCGCGCATAAAAATGTCAATTTCAGCCCGTGGGCCTCGCGTGTCAAAGGTTCTTAATGGAAGCTCATTAAAAGAAAGTCCCGGAGCGTCTCGAGACGCGCGCGAACGTAACCGCCGTATGTGTATGAAGATACCTATACAACTTGTAATCATCGCTCGCTTCTATAATCTCTTGCGCAAGACCATCGTCTCGTACACTTACGCGAGCCGCGGACCTAGGTATTACAGAGGAAATTGAGTGGAATGGAGCGCTTGTAATCGGGTTTTCCGAGGGAACGAGAGCCGCTCTCTGTTTCTGATATACTTTGTTCGGTTGCGATACAACTTGAGGGCAATGAAATTTCCACTTGCCACGGACACGGACAGTAGAAGTGGAACAATAAAACAACACTTTTTACGTAAATAATTACAGTTTAATGACAACATAACGTATAGAATATTAATTATGACATCTTTTTTTGTTTCATAAAAGAACTCTTTCATTCACTCTTAAACGCACTTTTTCTCTCTCAAATCTTTCATACTCCTGTTCTCTCGCAGCTTCCCACCTCTTTCTCTATCATCTACATACAAACTTCAGGACACCCGTGCAAAATTTCTCGGAGTATCCCTTTGCTCGTTTTCACATTTTTCTTTTAATTTTCGCACTTGTAACGCAACAGCGAGATTATACAGTTCGCGAAATAAAACCGACACGCTTCTGCGTAAAAAGTTTAATGTTCAGAATCTACCTCGCGTCAGTCAGTTCGCCGCTGTACCCGCAGCATCCGCTTTTTTCCTTCTATCATATAATCGTTGCGCTAGAATGTATATTATCTCGCCTCCACTCTCGCTTGAAAAAATCTTTTATTTTTCTTCTCTTCTAAATTATCAACATTGCAAAAAAACATAATAAAGCGAGTTAAATGGATAAATCTTAGCTTCTTCTTTTACTTTAAAAAACAACACGCTTCGTTTGCGAAAAATCATCTCACACTCTCACGCATTGCACATGACACACTGCATGGTACTTGCACTGATTCGTCCTCCTTCAGATACGGTGCAAGTACAAAAAATTAAACGCTTTAAAATCCTTTTTTTTTTAATCCGATACTCTCTTTCTCATTAGATTTACAAACTGCACGCATCAATTTTGAATGAGAATTATTTACAGCGATCGCAAACCACATTTCAATCAAGATATCTAGTCATATGGGTCGTCTTATTCATCATTTTGCTTCGAGACCCTATGAGTAATTTGGGTTACAACTTCTATCGTACTACAGTTCCGTTGACTTAATAATGCATCAATTATTAATTGTTACACGACGGGAACAAAATAGTCGGATAGGATTTTCGACAGTCTCCGTTGCGTGATAACTTTTATCATCTTTTATCATTAGTAAAAAACTAGAAAAGGCTTATAAGATTACTTATTTATCGAATTTCGCTCAACGGCACCGATCAATCAATAGCGCATTCTTGTGACCTGGAAAATTTAATCTTCATTCTATTCTCAATTGATGGACCAATCACAAAGCGACCATTCGATATCACTTGTCTTATCTTCGTAATTTACCTTAAATCAATTTTTATACAATAGTAATTTCAATGTGTTTGCCTTATGCTCCGTGTATGCACATATATTTGTTTAAATTGGTTTAAGTATCTATGTAATCACCTAAAGTAACGGTAACACAATCAACGGATTCTGTTGCCAATTATCATTTTAGCGCCAGAGGAGAAAACATAAAATTTGGGAATGCAACATATTATCAGCCTGTCTCCGTTGTCTCATTTCCTAACCAGCTCAAAATAATCGTGAATTAGCATGAGTATGAATAAATCTAAATGCTTTTTCCTCGCATCAACGCTCAACGTGTCTCTAATGCTTCATGTTAGTTTAGTTGTTTTCTTGCATGCTATATGTATACAATTGACGCCGATTGCGTCGCGCAAAGTCACCCGTCAAAAATCCAGGCTCTTTGGCTACTGCGTTGTTTCATGTCCTTTACGTTTATTATTTAAATATTTTTATATAATATAGCGATATCGCACATCTTGAGTTTAGAGAACAGGATGACATTAGATTTGCTCGTTTATTCTGCTTATCCTCGACACAAAAAACCCATCCTGGGTCAGACTTCTGTTTTGAATCTTGATTTACATCATGCGCTGACCACTGGGTGGAGCGAACTGCGGTTGCTGATGGCTGATCGGTTGGGCGGTAGGCAATTGCGACATGAAGGACACGGGTATAACGTTCTGCGCTGGATATCTGTCATGATGCAGGAATAGCAAATGAAATCCAAAATTTATATTCTACAATACATTAAGATTTCAGAAGATATTAGTTGGTTAAAACTACGGTTAAACCAATTACAACTTTACAGAGAAAGAAGGGATATCGGAATCTGTTGTAATTACCCTTGTTGTGGATAAGGAATGTTTTGATTGGATTGCAGAGACTCCTGGCGTGCTTCACCGGGAGGCGCTTGTCTCAGTCCTGGTGGCATGTGGAAGTGATGTGGTAAAGTCATGCTCTGTAAACTCGCTTGTCCAGTGTGCGGATTAATTAATTCTCCTGGTGCCGAGATATTCGGATTGAATCGATGATGACCCTGAATTATTTGCGATTGGGGTCCAGATGGCATTCCATTAAAAATCTGACATTATAAAAGGATAATATCAGAATTAATTCTAACCAACAATTATCTCTCCAGAATCGAATGAAAGTTGAAGAAATCTTACATGTGGGGATGGCGGAACACCTCCCTGAGGAGGAACACCTTGCGGATGACCCGCTTGTGGGTGGCCTATCTGCGGAGGAACTCCTTGAGGATGACCAGCTTGCGGATGACCAGCTTGCGGATGACCAGCTTGAGCATGCATTCCTTGCGGATGTCCTGGTTGCGGATGCACGCCCTGAGGATGACCTGCTTGGGGATGTCCCATTTGTGAAGGCACTCCTTGAGGATGCCCCGTTTGCGAGTGTGGAGGATATGGATAGACCATTTGTTGAGGAGGCATTTTTGGTAGAGTATAGCTTGATATGGCTGGTTCACGCATCAGCATGTGATACAAATTCATCGCTTCTACTAGGTCGGAGCTCAGCTGAGTGAGCTGCGCGTGCTGTTTGTCTACCTTCTCGAGAGCAGTATCTATAAGTGGCCCCATTGCAGTAACTTGTTCTGTTTCAAATACAATTAATTTGTTAGATCATAAAAAAATTTTGAAGTTATGTTCCAACACAAGGCACGATAAAATTACCTTCTAAATCTAGCATTTCTTGTGGGTCGGAAGTACCAGAATTGGGATCAGCTTCCAAAGTTAAATTAAGAAGTCTATCCATTTTTTGCTCGTCAATTTCTATCTCCACTACCTCAGGCTCTCTTTTTACAGTTTTCACTTCGACTTCTTCCGAAAATTGAACAGACTTTTTACTATTGCTTTCTAATTCTGGAAACAAGAGAAAACAATAAAGGTTTTGTCTACCTCACGTTTTATGTCGTAATTTCGAAGAATCAGGACTTACTTGTGAATTGTTCTGGTTCAACAGACAAATCGGCCGTGACGAAATTGGATGGAAACAAGCCTTCACCATTCATATTCCTGCCTTTCCACCAATTCGGGTCGGAATCATCCAAAATATGAACTAAAAATAGAATAAAAGTTAATCTTTTCTAATGAATCATAGGTACATGGCTTTTAAAACGAAAAAAAAATCGCTTACTGATCTCTCCTGCACTGAAGGTTAATTCATTGTCCTCTACTGCTTCAAAGTCATACAAGGCTTTTACTATCCTTCCCTGTCCTGAAGTAGAATCCATTGCTGCACTTACACTTGGATACAGACTAGTTTGTTTCTTGGAAGATGGTGAACTACTGTGTGAAATCGTTGGTTGTTTAGTACTTTCTTTCAATGATAATTCAATAGCTGCAAGTTTTAAAAAGGAAAAATACTGTTAGTCATAATGAGTGATAAATTATAAAATAAATTTATAAACACAAGTCTCACCTTTGGCTATGGCTTCTTCCTCCTCAGCACTAGTTACAACATTTGGATCTTTAGGAATAGAATAAGATTGCCTTGGCTGTAAAACAAAATACAATTTCATTAATGTCAATTACCACCAATTTGCTTTTACTGAGAAAAAAGTATCACTCGATGACTCACTGTTTCAGAACATGTAGAAAAATCAATGCCGTCTGCCTTTAATTTTTGATATAGACTTGGGATAAGGTTCAGTTGAGGATCTGTTTTAAAGTCCCCTTCTGCCCACTTCTTCAAGAGTGCTTTCAACTTTTCGTGAATTTTTGGTTGAGAGCGGCTGTTGATGATGAGCTTCGTAAACTGAGTCTCGAACTCTCTTGATGCAATTTCCAGATGAAACACTTTTCCACAATTGTTGGAGCAAGCATCTAACAACTGCAAACAACGTTATTCTTTCAAGATTTTTTGTCAACACTTCCAAGTGAGTAGTGCACTTTCATGTATTATAGTTATTACTCATCAGTCTACATCACAGTTATTACTGATTCTGATGCAATAATTGACTTGCATGAATTATTTGACAGATTTGAAATTATAACAGCAGATACCAAAGTAGCACAAATAAAAAACTGTGATCACAGGGTCTACTTACAGTTATGGCAAGTATCACAATATGTGGATCAGTGGCAAACAATCTCTTGACAATCGAACGCAGACAGTCTTTGGCGTGCTGAGGCGAATTCCCTACCTTATCGCATATTTCCATAATCAGAGCCCAGTCCTCAGAGGTGCTCTTGTCGCTGGTCGCCTTTTCTGCAAGAAAAACAATCCAGCATCAGCTGAGAGAAGCCATTCATTCATCCCTGCTGGGTTGCCCATATTTCGCGAATTGCTCGAAAACGAAACCTCGCAGTCAAGGATCAAACGCAGCTCGGACGTACGCCCAAATTATCATACCGAGGAAATCTCCATGTCACTATCCTTTACGTAAAAACACGTCACGCAGCGCGTTTGACACATTGACAAAACTCTCTTTCTCTCCCTTTCTCTCTCGCTGCCCTAATGGTATCCGCAGCGTATTATTATTCGCAACAAAGCGACCAGTGCACACACAGCGAGCGATACCTCCCCCGCGAGAACGAAAAAACACAACAAAGGTAAGCGAGAGCGAGAGAGACAGAGAGAAAGAAAGCGTACAAGGTAGTAGTCACAAAAGCGTAATCCCGTCCTGCCTCTCACCGACGTCAGCGTCGAAAGGTTGAGAACCCGAGAGAAAGCTCATCATTTTCGCGGAACAACTAGCCTCGACGGCGACTGCACTTGATCTCTGCCTGCAGAAACTGCGGAACTGTCAGAGCTGGCCAGGCTGGCCTCGCTGCACTCCAGGCTCCAGCTGATATTCGGCCTCGTAAACAGCGATTCGCGTACAGCTATCAAACGCAGGCCAGCTATTACCTATGCGCCACCCGAGCACCGCTGCCCCCTGCTGGCCCCGACTCGTCTCTGCGACGCCAGTGCTCCCGCGAATTATACGAGTTTATGACGTATCATACGCGTCGCATTGGATGATACGCGTATGGTGTCACAAATCGTATGATCAGCTCCTGATTGATGATGGTTGATGAGATTTTTGATAGGGCTGGACTGACATAGTTGTTGGTTTTTTTTTTTATTAATTTAAATTAAAGAAGAGAAATTATTCCGTGATAATTCTTGCTTGCCCATTTGAACAACATTTTCTCTTATTTTGATGCGAGATTAGATACCTATATATATATATATATATATATATTGTATGACTCCTCGCGGTATAGCGGATGTTATCTCTGCGTGCCGCTCTGCGGTTTGATGGAAAATATTTTAATTGTGGCCGAGGATAAAGTGATGTACAGCGAAAATAGATGATTCATAGCGACAATTGAAGAGATAGATGAGACGACTTAACGTTTGATCTAAGCTCCGGTTTGATTGTCAACGAGGAATTTTTGGATTTTCTGTCAGGAACGCGCACGTGGAAGGTAAGAAACGTGTTTGATTCTTTTTATCAGAATTTTAAATTAATTAAGTTGTCGATGATAAAGCATGGAAATTCAACTTTGCTCGGGACTTTTTGGAGACTGTTTCGCTGTTTATCTTATCGTGATGGGCTATATACCTATCTGTATGGGTATGCCATTCAGTTGGAAAATACCAGACAGACATTATAGCCTAACATTCAAATCATCCTCTAGATTCTTGACAAATGAATTTTGTATTTATTGAAAAATCTTTCAAGGTGATACATGACCTATTTATTTCAAAACAGCATCAATTTGAAATTAATGTTCATGCTTTGTTGTTGTCAATAAATATATCTAATATATAATCTCATCTGTATTTATACATAATCTATTGCTTGCTTTCTTACAGTTATTTGAAGTAAAATGGAAAAAGCTGCAAAACTTAAATTGGTCAGAGACTCAGTCACAAACTATCCAGATTTTCCAAAACCAGGAATTTTGTTCAGGTAATAATACATTTAGTTTATGAAATACAGTTATACTGATTTCCAAGGGAAAGAAAGTTTACCATCATTTCTATTTTCCAGAGATATTTTTGGAATTTTCAAAAATGTAGCAGCCACAAAAGCCATGAAAGACTTAATGGTAGAGCATGTGGCTCTGCTGGATGTTGACTTTGTTGTTGGTCTGGATTCAAGAGGTTTTCTCCTGGGACCGGTGATCAGCTTGGAATTGGCAAAACCATTTGTGCCAATCAGAAAGAAAGGAAAGCTCCCGGGTAAAGTTTTTCAACAAAGCTATACCCTGGAGTATGGAGAGGTTGTTATGACTGTTCCTTTTATTATTTTGCATTACTCAATTTATGATACCTTTTATTTTTAATTTTGAATCCTGTGTACTTTATGCATTTTGGAGCTGTTGAATGATGATTCAAAATCAAAAAATAAATTTTTAGTCTAAAAAATGAACATCTTTCAGGATGTTTTTGAAATCCAAGCTGATTCCGTGCAAGGAAATAAGAAAGCACTGATTGTGGATGACTTGTTAGCTACTGGAGGTAAATACAACTTTTTCAGAGCATTGTGTGTTGCTAAAAATATAAATACCAATTTCTTTTTAGGATCCATGTCAGCTGCAGAAAACCTGTTGAAAAAAGCAGGAGTGACAGTAGTGGAGTGCCTAGTCATAATGGAATTAAAGTCTTTGAATGGCCGTGCCAAAATTGAAGCCCCTATACATGCCTTGTTGCAGTATGATTAAAAAAAAGTTACCTCTTTAATACATCCATAACATCGACTTATGGCGTGAAATTTCATACGAATTTTCAAAGATCTATATTTTTTTATTAAATTTGTATATAAATATTATAAAAATAGGATTTTTACAATACACTGGTTATTTAATACAAAAAACTTAATACGACTAGATTATTTTTGATTAATTATGTACAAAATAGTTTAAATAATTACTTAAGCCTAGATCGTGCCCTGTGAGTGTGCAGTGTCGCGAGTAAATTTTGAACTTCGAATTCCAATCTGTCAACTTGTTCTTGCAGAAGTCTGCAGTTCTTCCGTTTGCTTTTTCTACGTTTTCTGTCAAAGTCCTTTAAAAATGCCGATCTTCGATCGCTGAACGATAAGTCGCTCCTTCTCATATCGTCAGGCAAATAATTGCTAGGGTCTAAGTCTTCTGTTTCTTTCTTTGTGTATTCTAATAGCCTCTCATCTTCTAAGACTTGATTCTCGTAACATTTGCGCAGTTCTGCAAACATAAATACTCATTAAAAACTTATTTTTAAAATCATTTATTTGAAAAAATAAAATTTTTACCGTTCAGTCTCATTTCGTGAATTTGCTTTACGAAATTCTCACTTTCCGCTCGCAGTCTTTTTTCTTCTAATAGTTCCATTGCATGAAGCTGAAATCCCCGTAGACGTCGCTCTTTATC
The DNA here is from genome assembly GCA_037356405.1 of Nasonia oneida. NCBI lineage: Eukaryota > Metazoa > Arthropoda > Insecta > Hymenoptera > Pteromalidae > Nasonia > Nasonia oneida. The sequence goes on along the minus strand of JAZHPH010000007.1, from coordinate 848,208 downwards.
TTTGAGTTTCTTAAGATTTAATCCGCGCAATTCGTCCGTCAAAAAATGTGGAAATTCAAACTGAAGAAATGGTGGATATGGTCCTTTATTTGGAATGATAACCGTGCCGGTTCTGAAAGAAAATTCTATGGTTTAGCAATAGCAGAAATTATTTCTTCTATCAATATAAAGTCGCAGAGATAAGTTCTTACTTTAGATATCGGCGCGGGTGAATTCGGTGCGGCGTATCAACATCCAGTTTGTGAGCAAGTTTCAAAATACTTTTGACAGAAGCATGCCCCTTAGTGCTATAGAATTGTTGAAAATCCTCCATCGTCTGCAATCTCGTCGTTATTGTCTTGCGATATATGATATTATAAGCTACAGTGCACATCAAGAGGTACCAAGGCTTTTGAAGTGATAACAGGTGATCCCATAAAATCAGCCAATCCTCTTGACCTAATACTTCACTCATGAGAGTTTGCAGCAATGGCCAGGCATAATGGGTAGATGTCACACCTTTTTCACAGAAATAATTGAAAAGCAATGGATCTGCTTCCAGCAAAACGTTCTCTACCATTCCTAATATATTTAGAGGTGGCAGAGGATGATACTCAAACCATTTTTGGCAGTAGTTAAGTATAACATACAAGGAAGACTCAAATCCGAGAATAGGGTTTTTCTGTAAAGAAAATTATTATGAAATCAAATAAATTATAATTTACTTTATTTTACTGATTTAACTGATATTAAGTTACCTGGAAAACATTGACAAGAGGCATAACCAGTTTTGGTAAAAATAAGCACTCGGCTAGAGCAGGACACCAGTGAAGCAAACAACTTATTGTGGTTCCCAAAATAGAGCTTTTGCATTTATCTAACAAAGGATCATTCTTTAACAGTTTGAACATTGCCTCGTGTGGAACTTTGTTTGACAAGTCAATGTAAGCTTTCTTATTGTTAGGCAGTTCCATTATTGTTGTCCAAATGAGTCGTCTATGTTTTTCAGGATACTCTCCAAATTCCTTCAATATTGGTATTAGCCTATCTAAATTTAATTCTTCCTTAACAGCATCACGTACGCACTTTAATTGTTCCTGGGCTTTGTGGGAATGTGCCATTTTTTGTACTTTGCTTTTAGTAGTTTTCTCTGAGCTGGAACTGGAGCAGAGTTTCACGTTTAGTACCTTATCTAAATGAGTAATCTCTAAAAATCCATGTTTACTAATGAATGCTAAGAAACAGCCTTTGGGTGAAACTTCAATTCTTTTGATTCCAGGTTGCACTTCACAGCAATTTTCAATAATACTCGATGTGGCCAAACTGAAATACTTAAGTAAACAATCTGATGTAAGAACTGCAGTTATGGAATTTGCTCCTCCATCTAGTGGCAATGGCACAACTAGTATTTGTTTTCCTCCATTGAAGTGTTCATGAAATTCCATACTCTTTAATACTTCCCACCTTGATGTGTTAAATACCAAAATTTTATTCTGCAAGCCACAAACTATCATTGCTCTACCATCTTTTGTAAAATCAAAGTCTTTGACATTCTTCAATCCGTGTTTTTCTATATCTATTTTATTATCCTTATCAAACTGTTGGAATATCCAAGTTTGAATAATATCAGTCAAGTATAAAACAGCCACTATTCCTAAACTTGAAAATACAGCTTTCTTGATAACAATAGTCTTTGCATTTAAACGTAACTGATGAGCCTTGCTGTAAGACTTTGCTTGCCATATTAGAACTTCTTTATTCGAAGCCGTCAAGCAGTAATCTTTGTAGAACGATATATTTGTAGGTGGTGAGGTGTGACCGGTTAGTAAACAAAAATCGTTAATAGCATTTATCCTTAATACTTTTATGTTAGTAGAACTTAAACCAATTAATAATTCACTTCTGTCTTTAGGGTTAAATGTTATAAAAGTACACAGACCTACTGTACCCAGCTTCCTGTAGGCTGGTTTACCGGTAATATCTACGTAGTAAGCAATACCGTTGTTGTCCACAGTGACGACTGCTTCGTCATTAGTATCAAAGGCACACTGAGTAAAGTTGATAGTCGATGGACAGTGGCATCCATCGTAGGCTGATTGAACCTTAAATATGTGGTGATTAGGGCAAGAGCCCTTTTCCAGATCGGTCCACTTCTCCTGGAACTGCATCTTCTAAAAGCGCGAGCTAGCAGTATAGCAGCAACAACCAGTTTCCAGAGAAAGTGGAAAGTATCATGTGCTCCAATTAGGCATCTCCGAATTTGGCAGCAGTTTCAGTAAGGCATCTTCGAGTTCGCGCGATTTGCACAGATAGGACCAGAGCGGCCGATCATTGTCGGGCCGATCATGATGATATCTCATTTATGACGATTATAAACAACCACTAGCTCGTCGGCCTGTCGACCATAGACCCGTTTGAAAGAACGACGAACGACGCGTTTTCTATTCCGACCGCGGCGTTGCCGTTTCTGCTACGTGGACGGCATGCAGATGCTATATTCTCGAATGCAGCTCAACGGTATTTCGGTAGATACGGCAACGTCGCTGCTGACCGACGGACGATCCGCCGACCAATGGGAATTCGGGCGTCGGGCCATTATAAACGTTGATGCCTATGTCGGATTTGTCCAGAGGCTAGGAGCACAGCTGCTGCCGCTTCAAAAGAATATCTTGCGACAATTAAGGCGATTCCCTCTTGTGAAATGTTTTGTTTCTTAGGGCATACGGGATAGTTAACGTATAAGTTGAGAATTTTCTAGTTTGCTAGACGCCCTTTGGCTACTTTGACGTTAATTTTGCTGCTCCTTAGGATTTCACCCATGATACTAAACTCCCAATCTTCCGACTCTTCAAAAATGGTGAGAATTGCGATTTAATTGATAGATTTGTCTTTTCGTGATTATAGGTTAATTTGATGGATATGGATATTTTTTTGCGTGTACGGCGTGCAAGCGCATTCTTCTACAGGAATTCTTGTGAAACTCGTTGATTTTGAAACGAAGCTTTGGAGAATAAGCGACATTTTGTAAACTTAACCTTCAAAAATACTCTAAATTCTCCATAGCTGTTTCGTTGTATTCACGAATCAATTTATTGATTATTATTGAGAAGGAGTGGTTGTACCTACAATGTTTGTACACTTTACAGTCTGTAGCCGAGTTCCTCAGTGGCTTGCCTTCCATCAATGAAAACAATTTTGCAAATTTTCACACTGACAATGGAAACAGAACCTGTGTCAAAAGACCATCCGTTTATCTCCCGACAAAAGACTATCCTTCAGAACAAGGTATATGTTTACTCGATTGTATAACCACTTATAATGCTGATTGCAGTGTTTCAAAAATAATCCGTGTACTGTTTATGTCTAACGATCTTACTTTGTTGCAGTTATTGTGACAGAGAAAACTACAATAGTTTTGAGGTACCTCCACCAACGATGGGACAAAAAGGTATGCTTAATCAACTTGTTTATGAAAGTATTGCAATTAGAGTGAATTATTAATGGTTTTTTGTAATGTACGCAGACAACTGAAAGAAAACGAGAGCTAATGTCAGTCAATGGAGATCCACCAGAAGAACAACGTAGTAAAAGACCTAGGATGGACCTCAACAATACGTTATAAGTATTTCTAGTGATTTCTATACCTCTCTTATTTTACAACCTTGGATACGAAAGTGGTACAAGAAGGTACATTGTATAAATCAAATGACGACGATTTGTATCCGTTGAAGGCATTTTTTGAACGTTTTTGTACTTTACCTCATTATGCATACTTCAATTCATGAATTTTGTCCAAAACTAGTTTTGTTCTGGAAATTGCTTTCTCAACTTTGTAAAATAATTAAGTTATACTAGATTCACACACCTGACATTATCTCTATAAGTACAAAAAATTGGAAGTTTATTGCCTTCATTTTACCTAAAGGCAGTTTGCATGTTTGTTAATCTAGGTATATGTATAACTTTCATCTCATCGAGTTGATAATTGTGTACATTAATTTTTTAGATAAAAGGTTATGAAAAATCTTTGTTGCTAAATTGTGCTTACACTATGTTTATTCAGTAATCATTAGTACTTTAATTGTAAAAAAAAGTTGATAAGTGCACAAGTTTTCGCAGCATTAAGATTACGTATGAGTTGATTTATTTCAGTCGAGAATGGCAGAGTCAGTGTTAACATTTACAGATTTTTTCCATGTAGAAAGAGAGGAACTCTTATTCCGCTTACTATAATTATAATTACTTAATCATTAGTATCAGTTTTTCTTATATAAGCGGTTGAACAGACGTCGATTACATTGTATGCCACCTCCGGGAGGCCCGCTCATACGTCACTGTCTGAAACACACACACACACCCACACACAAATGTTATATTTTTAATGAAAACAATACTTCTTAACTCCAGCTTGTAACGACCGACATGCAATATTACGATGTAATGCATACCTATTCATTGTGGTAGGCATCTCTTTCGTTTTGCTGGTATTTTGTGACCCGATGGCTGCTGCAAAAATGATTGAACTTTTATTTAAGATAAGAGTTTGCGTAAATAAATGTGAATACGAGCAAATAGAGTAACCACACGCACTTTTTATTGCTTTCTTACTGTCCGACGGCCGTCTCAATTTGCTTCCACATATGAGATCGTTTATCAGGCGAGGTCCTTTTATTTCCTTCCCTTTCGAGGGCTTCGACAGCTTCTCGTTTTTCATGTTGAACACCGCCGTCTGGTAGACAACCTCGACTGGTTTCTTGGATCTGGAACAATATAAAAAGCGCGTAAAGTCGCTTCTGCTCGCTTAATAGTCGTGATTTCGCGATTATATTCGCTCACCTGATCGAGCCGTCATTTTTCTCCGCGCTAATTACTGGAGTAGCCTTGCGCTCTTGTGCCACGGAGCCGACCTTGGGGCTATTTTTTCTCCTCGCTTGCGTGCCTCTCGCGGTGTCGTCTTTCGTAGGCTTCGTCGCGTCTTTGCAGCTCTTAATCGAATTATCACGTGAACCGCTCAATCGAGAGCTGCTCTTGCTCCGATCTTCCGATACCGATCGCAACGTGTTCTTGTCGCTGTTCGCGGAAATCGGCGTCTTGGCTCTCTCAGTTCTTGTCAGCCTAGCCTTCTCCGAGGAGCCCTCGGCGTTGGAACCGTTACTGAGCTTCGACGAGAGCTTTTTGTGTCTCCTGTCGTACGAGTTGGTGAGCGATTTCTCGGACTGGGAACTGGGCGGTCGCTTCTTCAGCACTGCCACCTTGTCGATCGGCGCCTTGAGGACCGGTTCGCTCTTGATCGCCTGGAAGTTCTCGTAGACCGGGTCGCCGTTGCTCACCGCGTCGAATATGTTCTCGTACGTCGGGGCCTCGTCGCAGTCGGACTCGTCTACTCCGTTGCCATTATCACAGTGGTCTTTGGTTTGGAGATCGGTACTCGCTAAGACACTCGGGGAACCTCGACGCTGCTCCTCCTGCTCCACCGGGGGCTGCGATTCTTCCTGCGGATCGAGGCCTTTTGGACGGGGTCTGTGGAGGGAGTTGTTGGGACCGTGATCGTTCTCGACTCGGGCGAGCATTGGCTTGTGCGTCGTGACGATCTTGAGGAGCACCTGATGGTTCTTGTCGGGGTCCTCGGGCAGGCTCTGCTGCTTCGGCGCCGATCGTTTGGACAGGCTGCCGATCTCTTTGTGCACCACGTGGTTCGCCGCCGCTGTGAAAGAGTTGCCGGGTTTGTCTAAAAAATACATTCATGCGTTGAATAACGGGAAAAGAAGCTCACCTAGGGATTAATGTTAAGCGAATGACCGGATGAACCGATGTAAAAAAGATAACGCGAGGTAATTTGCAAATCGCGCGGTGTATGTGCAAGTCCTATGTTCAATGCAATGTACCGGTGATCATTCGCGATTCGTCTAAAATCCGCTCGTCGCTCTCTCCAGCGGACTTGAGTCTGAGCGACCACATCTGGGGCTCCTTCAGCGTCAGCCCGTCGTGTTCTCCATCGCTGTAGAGCGTGGAGAACAACTCCTTGAGCGACAGCGATCCCGCCGGTCCGAGGTCTCTTCCGCCGGTCATCTGGCCGAGTTTCATGACCAGACGCACGCTCTTGAGGTTGGAGAAGGGGTTGCAGTTGCCGAGCTGCAGGACTCCCGGGTGCTGGCTAATAACGGGCGGCAGGTGCAGCGTGATCTTGGTGGTGCGACTGACGACGGTGGTGGGTTCGTTATCGTCTTCACCTCCGCAGCTGATGGGGCTCAGGCCTCGGTTCGAGGCGGCGAACTGCAGACTGCAGACCCGCTGGCTGCTGCGGCCTGCAATTTGTTGGGTTCGTGTCGTTGTTGTTGGCTTGGAGTCGCTGCTGAGACCCAAGGGTTTGTTTCTACTACTCATGCGGACGGTTGTTTGTTATATGCTTGGATTTACAAGAGACAGAGGGGGACAGCGACGCAGATCGAAACGGATTCCCGCTTCGCTGATTATTTCGGATCGACGATTATTCTTTCGGAAAGAGGGGTCTGGATGCGCGTTTCGCTCGAGCCAATTTAAACGAGCGTCTCAAATTAGCATCAAGGCCTCTCCGTCCAAAAGTCGGAACCACGTGTTAGTGCTTGCACAACGTACTCCTTAGTCACGCTTAGGAACTACATCCTCCAGATTCGATTTCGCAAATCGCACAGCAAGCCGGCAATGAAATCATCCACCATAGTATACGATTTAATGACAGGTTCCCTCTCGCCCTTGCTCATTCAATCTCTCGCAATGCACACACGTCGTATTAATTTTTTAAGTTTTAACACAAGGTCTGACGATACTTTATCCAACTAAGAGTGGCGTTAGTCATGGCTGCCTGGCACCGAGTGTTAGATGTCTCTGTATGAAAAAGCACACGGCACACCTACCTTCCACGACTTTCGGCACAGCGAGGGCGCCGCTGCTCTCGTCGCTCAGGAAGTTCACGGTCGTCGTGTGCGTTCCCCTGTGTTTGCCCCCGTTCTCCGGCCCCGCGTCCTCCCGGCCGACGCCGTTTTCCCTCATCTTCTCCGGGGAGTTCCACCGATTCTCCCTCTTCAATTCCAGGTCCGCGGGGTCGTACTTGTTGGCTGATGGTTTGTCGATCGCCGGATTCTCGCCGAGTAGCGCAGTCTTGTTGCTCACCTCCTGAGGCGGTTTACCCTGACCGCCGAATATGTACTTCTCGTAGGAGGTGTCGCCAAAGTGCACCAGCGGCATGTTGCTCTTCTGCAAAGTCGTCGAGATCGTTGTTAGGAGGAAAGTGCGGCCCCACGAGTTGGAATTCTCGAGCATCTCACCCGAGTGTTACTGTTAGCAGCGCCGAGAGCCTCCTTCCGCTTCCTCCTCCTGAACTTGTTCGTCGGCGGCGGCTTCCCGTCCGTCTCCACGATGTTGACCTTCCCCGAGTCCGCGGCGAAGTGAATCTCCGTCTTGCAGAACTCCACCTTCTTCACCGGCTTGGAGCCGTTGACCGCCTGCGTCGCGGTCTCCTCCTTCGGCGCGCTCGAGGCGTCCATCAGCATACCGTAGAGTGCGTTCCCGTTGTTGGCCGCCTGCTCCGAGTCCTTCTCGAGCTTGATGGCGGTGACGTTGATGCAGCCAGGCGGCTCGGAGCTCGTGGGCGACGCGACGTTCATCAGGTGCACCACGGTCTTGTTGTTGGCTTTGCGCGTCGCGGCGGGCGAGAAGCGCCGGGGGGGCGCCGGCGAGGTCTGGCCGATCTGACCTGGAATACGAGCGATTACGGCTGAAGGGTGCGTTCACGCCGGGAACTCGTAATCGTGGCTGACGCGCACGGCACTGTTCTCCGTCAGGAGAAAAACCTGGCATTACATAATGACAGGTTCGCGCATCGTACTCACCATTCTCCTGAATCGAGATCTTGGCGAGCTGGTTGAACTTGGACGGATGCTTCGGGTCCTTCCTGACGAAGTCGTTGTTGGCGATCGGCGCGAAGGACTTGGTGCTGATCAAGTTTTTCCTCGGCGTGCCCTCGTTGGCCCTTCTGACGCCCTCCTCGAACCTCCTGGCCCTCCGGCCCCGCTCGGCCTCTCCCGCCGCCGACTGGGAGTAGCTGACCCGGCCGTTCTCGGAGTTGGCTATCTGCAGCGACCTCCTGGTCTTGCAGTCCCTGGCGAAGACGTCGTCGGCGTTGAGCAAGCTGGACACGTCCTCCGTGCTGTTGCTCCGCCGCTCTCCGAAGGAGCTGCTGGACAGCCGATCGTCCAGGTTCGGCTCCAGGAACGTTGGCGAGGGCGACGAGGGAGACTCCAGCGGGGACAGGGCCGAGGGGCTTCTCAGGGCGGCCTTCCGGAGGGACCAGAGCTGGCTCGTCGTGTTGAGGGCCTCGTTGTGCAGCTTCCGGCAGAGACAGGAGAGCTGGTCGAGGTCCGAGGCGCCGTTCGAGAGGCTCGAGCGCCAGAGGAGGGACGCGCTGCCGTTGCCCAGTCCGTCGTCAAAGTGAGTATTCTGGCAATGGAAGCAACGATTCTCTTTCCGTCTTTTTTTGCCTTTTATCACTGTAGATCGGAATCGAGCGAAACTTACGCTTGGCTTATTGCTTATCGGAATGTCGAATCCGCAGTCTGTAGCTCTCGAGGAGGACCATTGCGACGCCCTGACCACTTGGAAGGACCTGCCGCTGTTCTCCTGACTCTGGAATATCTCCACCTGCCGCCTCGCCTTCTGGACGAGGCTTCCGTCCGCCGAGTTTCGCTCCCTCGAGTCTATCATCTGCCAAGCAGAAATATAGCCTCGATTGAAAATTCAGTCGATCGCTCTACTCTATATGCATAATTATTCGCATGCAACGCGCATCTTAACTGCTCGCGAGCGTGACGCAAGCGAAGCGCGACCCAAATAAATAAATTACCGCGGCAGCTCCGAAAAATCTCTCTCGCAATTTCCCGCGCGCGTTTCCAGCCAATTAGTCGCGAAAGCGTTGCTGCACGCTTCTCGCGCCACGTAATATAATGCACGACTTGCACAACGCTTTTCCTCGCTATTCGCCAGATAAGGAATCGCGAGCGCCGCGACCATACGCCGATGCGTATAATAACTGCAGCGAGATGAGACGATGATGCTGCTGTGTATCTGTCGTTGCCTGCTTTATTTTTTGAGATTGAAAAAATACGTACGCTCGGCTTCCCAGGCCCGTAGAAATCCATGCCTCACTTTGAACTGCAGCGAATCCGAGCGATCCAACAGCCGACGACGACTGACGGCTAGGACTTTTTCTCGATTTCGCGCTTTATTCCGCGCATTTTTGCGACTGTGCGTGCCTCTCTCTCTCTCTCTCTCTCTCTCTCTCTCTCTCTCTCTACCTCTGGCCTATTCGTTCCTTTCAGCGCGTACGCGCACAAAAAGCGATACAACAAAGATTCGTCACGTGACTCAGTCGGACGCGGGCAGCAAAAAAAGCTCGATGACTGCGCAGCTACTTCGCACACAATCGCGCGCCGCTCTGTTTTGCTTTATTATTATTATTATTATATACTATACCGATGTAGACGCGACGTCAGCGGCTCAACGAGCGTGACCGAGCAGACGTGGAAAATTGAATGCGCGAGGCTCGATGAATGATATTTCAGCGATCGGCGCTGCAGATAACGCATCCGCGCGACATTACGCGCCAGACTGACTGCGCGCCGGTCGCGCGAGAAAAAAAGCGCACGCCGTGTATACTTTGCTGCGCTAGGAGAGAAAGAGAGAGAGAGAGAGAGAGAGAGCACGCAAAAACCACGGCGACACTGCTGCTGCAGCCGCGTAACTATGCTACGAAACGCGCACAGAGCCGCACTGGACGATCCGGTCACGCCTCTCATTTCTTCTTCGCTCGCGAGGAGGTGGGAATATTAAAAATTCGACTACGTGGGTGGATTCCGAATTTTCGGCCTCTTATCTCCGTGAGCACGCGTGGGAGCATCGGAATTTCCGCGAAAAAATAGCCCGGCCGGTTATCGCAGGGTGACGTCACGCACAAACCTTGCCGTAAGACTGCTTGGCGTCCTGGGTGTCGGCTCTCCATCGGTCCGTCTCAACGCGCGCCCGTTCCAGCATGCCCGTGATACGGTCGACCCGCGACCACTCTCGCACCTCCTCGTTGCGAAACGGTCTCCCGTCCGGGCCGTCGCCGCCGAGGTTCCCCGGCGACAGTACCAGCTCCATCTTCGTCGCCATGTCCAACGTGGGCGCGTGCTCTTCGTTCTCTCGCTTTTACTTTTCCGTCGCCGTTGCGCCCATTTCTCTCTCTCTCTCTCTCTCTCTCTCTCTCTCACTCACTCTCTGTCTGCACCTGGAATTTCAAGAAAAATTTTACCTCGACTTCTTTTCTATCTCGGCTAACGGGAGAATCGCGACCTGACGCAACAGCGCTTGTCACACAGCGTATTGTACTGTTACCGCGCGCTTTTTGCTCGATTACACGTAGAATATAAGAGGGAGATTGCGTTGCAGCGAGCGTTGCTTCACTCGAGTCCGAGAGACCGGGTTTAACGGAGCTGCTGCTGCTCTTTTTGCCGTATCGAAAATTAAGCTTTCGAGTGCGACTTATGGCCTGTCATTATCTCTCGAGAACAGGTGAAACGGCGCACTGCAGCGCTCTCCAAAAGAAAGAGAGCCCGCGCGAGAAGGAGAGCGAAGAAAGAAGAGCATCGGAGCAGCGCACAGAAAGCGAAGCTCACCCGGTCTCCTTGAGCCTCCTCTCTTCCACACACACGGATGAGGAGCCGCGAGTGGGCGGACGAACAAGCTGCTCTCCTCGAAACTCCCAGCGGCAGAAGCAGCCAGCTCTGCTCAAGGCCGACGGACGATTCCGGAAAGATCGATTCGAAATTCACGAAAATCGCAGCAGCTCCTTCCAAGCTCGAGCTCGAGTTCATAACGCTGACGTAAATTTCCGGGGGAGAAAGTTCGCTTGCGCTGGTATAAAAATGCCGCTCCGAGGTGATAGTGTTAGAAAATAGTATTAATTAGATATTCACGAGCAGACTAAAAATCCTCGCGTAAAATCGGAGCAAGCAGATAGCGATAGAGCGTAACCGCGCCTTTTACGCGCTCGCTGATAAATAAAACAGTAGTAAGTTTTATGGGAGACGCCGTAATGCCTCTCATAATTATATGCAAACGACGGCTTGTTTATCTCCATTTTTATCGCGGCAGCTTATTATGCTTATTCAATATAAGAGTTCAATCCGGTCGTTAATGTCAGCCGGCCATTGTGTCGCCGATTAAAATTCGAGACGGCGACGCGCTCTTGGTCAATTTTTACGCGCCATTATCGTTCATTACAGCTCCGCGAAATGCAATATTCATAACCGATTCCGGGTATGCAAAAAGGCGCCATTTTCAGCTCGAAGAGAGTAAAAGTGTAAAAGTCGTAACTCGGAAACAAAGCGCATATGCATCGCGCAGTGGGATAAGCGAGCCGCCGATTAAAACGAGCTGCTCAATGAGCTCGTCGGCCGTAAAAGTCCGAGAAAAGAATAAGCGTGATTGTTGCGCGCCGGTTACGGACCGCGTTTAATAATGTCGCCAGAGAGTACCGCAAGTGAAAATGTTCCCATGATTCTCCGCGCCGCCGCTATTCCCCTGCGCCTGCGAGGATGCAGGATACAAATGTCGCTCTATTGTATAACGAGTTGTGTCTATACGCCTCGCTAAGGCCAGGGTCATTGTTCGACAAACTACTTCGCACCCACGCGGCGTAGCAGTTCCCAAGCAAATGAACCATCCCGCGCTGCGTTCCAGTAGCGGCTCGAGTTAAATCACGGGGACAGAAATCACAGACAGCCGGCGAGCCTACAAACCGCTTCTCGCGCTCTCTGCACTCGGCCCGTTACAAATCCGCTCGCGAGCATAAATGGAGCAGGCAATCGGCAGCTGACCGGCCCGTTATAATCCTCTGATCCGCTTCTCGCGCGCGATGCCACTGCCGTTTTATCCTTTTTTCCCCCAGGGGATGGACCCTGCGATCTCGATAACCGGCACAGAGTAGACGTAAAATCGCGAGGGGATTCGAACGCTCGGTTGACTCTCTCGCTACATATGGATCGATGAGATCAGAGATCGGCTGCTTCCTATGTCCGATTCAAGCGCTTTTTTATACACGGCATGAAAAGCGGCCGACAGGTATATAAAGAGGCGGTATTTTTAAAGATGATCGAGGACTCGGTGAATTGATTTTTTTTCCTTGCAGGCAGATAATGGCAGCCGCATTCGCGACAACTTTTCCAACAAGTCAGATCCGGAGAATTTAACGCTATCCGCTGTTGTACAAACGCATACGCGTTAGACTGCGCCACCTACGCAGAGATCCGCGCCGATTTGAATAATGACTCGAGATTTTAAAAATCTATTATCGCATAAAGAAGTAGACAGCGCGGCCGTGTCGTAGCGCGCGGGAATTATAAAACGCTTAATTCGCAGAAAAGCCCACGCGCGCAATTTATTTTTCTTTCACAATAAGCCGCATTTCGAGTACTTAAGTGCCACCGGGTAGACTAGAAAGAGGAAACGGGCGCGTGCCTACTTTACGAAATCGAGGAGAGAAAAAGAAAAGGGCCGAATCGAGAAATTACGCCATCGAGTAACCGGCTGCACCGGAAAGTCTCACGCGCTGCAAGCGGATTTTTCCTCTCTTTCGAGGACAGAAAAGGCCCCGAAGCAATTATTCGGCCTCATTGAAATTCGTAGTATCTCGTCGTATCTCGAATTATGGAGAAGAGTTTAGCCGTCTGACGTACTTATGAGCCCAGCCGCAGTAGAAATGCGCGCGAATACCTTTCGAAAGAAGATCGATCGTTCTGTACCCCCGTTATCGAGTACAGAGAAGAGAAAATCCGCTGCATTATGTCGACAGAATTGTCTCCCGATACAACGTATACAACCGGCAAACGAACAGACACGTGTACCTCTTACGACGAAAATCGCTGTTCCGCCGACTGAATATCGAAGGCATGTGCGTGTTTCGCAACAACGAGAGATTTCGGAAGGTTATAGCAGTCGGCGCGCGCGGCCTCCGACGCTCGGATTTAAGGATATTCCTTTATGCGATCGCGTTCTAACGCGCAAATGACAGTTGGAAACGGACGTGATTCGCTTCGCGTATAAACACGCGCGAGATCACTACCAGTTCCGTCTTTTTGATTGTTTTTGTTTTATTCATCAGCTGAGAGGTAGCGCGCGCGCTCGGTTTCGCAAAAGCGCGAATGAATGAATCACGCGCGTCAATGAAACGTAACGAAGTAGGCAGCAGAGAACACAGCGGCCGCTGCGAGGCGTTTTTGTATACGTTATGTTACAGCAGCAGGGAGATATGTTGGAAGCGTCAAGCTGAGCCCTGGTCAGCGTTACCTTCTGGGCTTCTTTTTGCTATTCAGTCCTAACGATTAGTTCCGATTGGAGAATGTCTGACGCGGTGAAAGGGTGAAATGCGTGCGCAATGCATAAGAAATCCAGCGTGTGGCTTACCGATCGCAGAGCTGCAGCAGTTTGAAAAAAAGCAGGCTCCGTATAAGGCGACAGCACAGAATCCAAGTTGAAAGTCTGGGTCAGTGCGCGGCGGCTGCTCGCTCGCTCGTATACGTACACGCGGCCGGTGTGAATTTCACGGATTGTCTCGCGCGAAATGAGCGTGTCTCGCGGTCCCCGTGGAGCAGAGCGCGCGGATGGAGGAAGAGATCTGCGCGAGACGATGGTGGGAGAGTGTGCGGCATATATAGACGCGCACGCACATTCTCTCGCTCCCTCGGCTCAGGATCCCCGAGTTCCTCCTCCTCCTCCTCCTCCTCCTTCGCTCCCCGTAGAGTCAGGGGGAATGCGCGTTTGCATGCGCGAGAGTCCGCTCGGGGCCTGAATCACGCAGTCGGGCAGATCGCCGACGAGATTTTCTCGCCAATTGGTGCACTGGGTTGCGGGGCCTGAGCTATGCGGGCGATTTATATCGCGGGAGGCTTGACCGTCGATGCAAATACGCAGGCTGCTCTCGCTTGCGATATGAAATATGAGGAGCAAATCGATGCGGAAAGTGAAAGTTTTAAGATTTTTTTCATTCCTTATCGAAAGGAAAACTGACCGTTGCGTGTTATGATTATTATTTTTATCCTTACGTACTTTCTTTCGATTACTCTGCTACAACTTTCTACTTGTCGATATTACTTTGACGAGTTTATTAGTTTCTGCCCATTGTGGCGTTATAGGCATTTTACGACTTTCGATAATTTTAAATTGCACAACGAGCGCTCGCCTCTTAATTTCGACTATTCGAACCTTCGTAAACCGATCGTTCCTTTTTTCGCAACGATAACAATACACACCCTCTATACCGACAACTTCCGTCTCCTAGTCCGGAAACGTTCAGAGCCCATTCACGGCGATACCGCAAGACAAAAAAGCGTAAGGAGTTACCTCAAGCCTGCCTATTCGTCATTATCCGTCATTAGCGCAGCAACAATAAAGACTCCGCGCGGCACTGTACGCACGCACGTACACGCGCATTCGTCGTCTCACACAATGCCCCCGTCGCTCGCAACAAAACAAACAAAAGCCAGCCAGCAGTAGCTTCCCTCGGATCGGAGAGCTGAAGATGCACCGTTGAGTATGTGTGCGCGTGTACGTGTACTGTGTATACCTCGTTCGACTCTGCTGGCGCGACCGGCTCGAGTCCTGCCGAAGGATCCGGTTCTCCGCGCGGCAGCGTAGGTACTGGACGACGCGCGGGTCAACGTAGCCGACTCGCGCTTGCTGTAGGTACACACTGTAGCTGCCGAGGAGAAAGACAGAGAGAGAGAGAGAGAGAGTGGACTAAAGCGAGAAAAGAACAAGAGTGGGAGCGAGCGATGCGGAGCCTGAGGGTGTTCCGGTTGGACCTTCGAGGCGTGTCGTTTGCCTCGAAAAACGAGCGGACGAGGTCTGCGGGTAATCAGCGCCGCTGACACAGTTTCTCGGCGAGAAATGAGGCCGATTCTTGCGCTCAATGTTTGGCTTCAGGCTTTATTTCGAGGAAAGTACAAATATCTGAAATAAGAAAGCTCGTCAATTGCGTTTCACGCGTAACGATGATTTAAAGCTGTATCGTCGCAGCTAACTTATTCACAGGGACCGGTAAGCAACAACCACGCGAAGCTCCCCTCTCTCAGACAGTCTTGAGCGGATCCTCGTCCTGCTCGGACACGCTCACCACCACGTTGTCCTGCAGCAGCGAGGTGAGCTTCTGCGCGAACACGGCCTTGAGGAAGCCTCGCTCCGAGTCCGAGTGGTTGGTCAGGATGACGCTGGCGCCCCCGTGCACCGCGTCGAGGATGTCGTGGTGCAGCATCTCGCCGGTCACGTACAGATCGGCCGATAAGCCTTTGAGCACCGAAGTACCCGATCCGGCGCACAGGCCGATTTTGCTTATGGAGCCGTCTAAAAATAGATGACAAGCCATTACTATTCCATCCGCTACTCGAGCGACCAACAATTAATAGCGACAGAAGTGCATACTGGAGCCTCTGGCGCGTGCCAGGCGGACGTGCGGCAGGCCGGTCTGCTTTTTCACCAGCTCGACAGCCTCGCCTATGCTGATCTTGTCCTGGAGCACGATGAACCTTCCCATACCGTTCTGCGGGTCCTCCGACGGCTCGATGGGGTGGCTCTCTTTGTGGTTGAAGGCCGCGGCCAGCCAGTCGTTCACTCCTCCGCGGATGCAGTCGAAGGCTGTGTGCGGCGAGTACAGAGCTATTCTGTTCTCCAGACACTTGGCTGCTATGCGCTCCTGCAAGCGAGACGATCGTTGCATTATGCATTCGTCAAACATGTGCGGAGAGGTTGCCCAACTCTTTTATTGGCGCTTGTTAAATATGCCTACCTTCCACGTTCTCGTGGTTACCGACTTGAGTGGCGCAAATATCGGAGGATGGTACGAGATGATCATGTCGACCTGCAGCTCCACGGCTTCCTGCATGACATCCTCGGTCAAGTCGTTGGTCAAAAGAATGTGAGAGATATTCTTCGGCTCGGTAGGCTCGATGAGCAAGCCGACGTTGTCCCACGAGGCGGCGAGCGATGGGTTGGCGAAAGAATGCAGAGCTTTGAGCACCTGATTGAGCGACAAGCCCTTCTTGTTGCCAGTGTTCATCGTTCGAGCTTTTACCAAACTTGGTGCGATATGAGGGATGAGAGCTGATTTGCGCGCTACTTGAAGTACCCTTCTTGATAAACTATTAATCATTTATCAGCCTACCTAGAACAGAGAACATGATTTCCATGGTAGATTACCTTTGCAAAATTATTGTCGGACAGTGAACGAGGAACAAGGCTCGACGGAATGAAAGACGAGTTTTAATAGAAAATAACAATAAAAGTATATATTTCCATGTAATATACAGAATTTGTACAAGAATCAATCGTTGTAAGCCCAGACTTTGACTGAACCATCATCGCTCGCCGACGCGATCAAGCCAGGCACACTGGGATTCCACTGCGAGCAGTTGACATCCTGCGTGTGCGCGTTTTCCATACTGCAGACCAGGCTGAAGGTCGGTTGGTGCTTGTCGGAATCGCTCTCCTCGCGGAAGACGCGGATTATGTCATCGCCGCAGGCCGTGACAATGAGGCCGGTCCTCTTGCACCAGTCCACATCGTAGACGGTTCTGGAATGATAGCCCGACAGAGTGCAAACGCACTTCCAGACCGGCTCGTCGTCCGGTGTGGGGATGCTCATCTCGTTGCCGGGTTCGTACTGTTGCCAGATTTTCAAGGTCTTGTCGTCGCTGCAGGTCACCAGTCTGTCGCCCGTGTTGTTGAACGACAGGCTCCAGACAGTGGAAGTATGCGATGCCAGGGTCGACACACAGATCCAGTCGCTGCTGGCTGTGTCCTCCTTGAAGATCTTTACCGTGTCGTCGTAGCTCGCCGATGCGAGGATGTCCTTTTCTGGGTGCCACCTCACCTACAAACATTCGAAAGTGATTAATATTGACGAAAATACTGTAACCAATGTGGCATGCAATTTTGATGAATTCTGTGAGATGTTGTTACCTTCTTTACATCCTGCGTGTGGGCATTTATAACAGCAGCGCACTCGTACTCGTCGTCTGTGATCTCCCAAACCCAGACAGACTTGTCTCGACTGCAGGTTGCCAACAACTGACCACTGACAGACCAACTGACACTCTTGACTTCATTTTCATGGCCCTCCAGTGTGGTATTACACTCAAACTGTCCAGATTTTTGGTCCCAGATGGCCACTGTTGCATCAAAACTCGCGGATGCTATGTAATTACCACAGGGTGACCAGGAAACTTCTCTTATAGTCCTTGTGTGTCCCTCGGTCAGTATTGTCTTAATGATCCACTTGGACTTGTCGTGCATCCATATTCTAATAGTCTTGTCCTCGCCACACGAGGCTATGGATTCACCCGAGGGGTGCCAGCAAACGTTCCAAACTCTCCCTTTGTGTCCAACCAGGCTTTGCTGCAGTTCCAGCACGCCCATATTTACCTGAAACAAGTATACGGACTAGTTGTTATCTCTGTTAATCTATCCCTGACAAAACTTGGCTGTGACACAAAGTAGAAAGGGAACATTTGCAAGTCACACGATCTTACAACAAGACCGAGTGTTATGTAAACACAGAATCATAATCAGTAAAAAATGGGCATTGATTATGATGCGTCACAGCTTTTCAATAAAAGCGAGCCACTTTGAGATGCCTAACGTCGTAAGCAAGAGTATCGAGATCGTCGATAAATTATCATAATCTCGTTTGAACGCGGTTGAACGAAAGTTGGTAGAGAGAGAGAGAGAGAGAGAGAGAGAGAGCGCGCGCGACAAAATAAACAACAGAAGAATCCTACGACACGCAGAACCCGTTGTGAAGTTGCGAAAATTATTAACACAAATTCAATGTAAATAACGCTAGGTTATGTCGGAGTCAGTAACTCACCTAAAATAAATTCCAGCAGGCGAAGCAACGATCGACAGTCCAGCCAGCCAATCTCCCCCTCAAATCCAGGACATTATCTCGCTCACCTTCGGCCAAAAGAACAATCTCCGCTATCAGTCACCTGTGAGTGTGACAAAACAATGTGCGCATCGCCGCGCAGAAGAACACACTTCTCTTCTCCTGGAAAGTCTCAACTTTGAACCTCTTCCTCGGTCGGTACAACACTTCTCGAGATAGCAGAGCAGCGATCCCTGCGCTTGGGCTTGTACCGACGACGAGCCACGCACGTGCGCGCGCGCGACGCAGGCGCCGTTCGACCGCGCGAAGCGAAGGGGTGGGGACCAGCGGAGCGAGTAGTTCGCATAGGCGAACCCCTTGATTGATTGTCGCCCTTCCAGAGTCGCGCTAAAATGGAAGGAAAGGAGCGAGAAAACGCGCGCTCGGCTGTTCTTCCGCCACTCCTTCCGCGAAGCGAGGAACAAGTGTCCGCGTCGGCTCGTCCCCTTGAGTGTGCAGTATCCTTCTCGAGTATAGTGCCGTCGCGAGGCTGTGGAAGCGCCGACGGCTCATCGTAATCGAGCGATCAGCTGACGAAAATTCGGAGAACCGGTTGCAGCGTAGATCAAGGACCTACTTTCCGGGCATCGAGCTGGAAGAGTGCTCTGCGCCGGCGCTGCTCCGTTTTCGAGAATTCGAGCATAGAGGTGAGTTACACCTTATACCTATACAGAGGTGGATTGATTAGCAGAGCTGCGCCGGTAGTTTTTGGGGCACGATAAGTTACAGCGCGGGGGACGTTGTTGCCGAGGACGCGGCGAAGGGATAACCTCGAAAGTCTGCAGTTTCGGCCTCGAGCTACTTTGAAAGAATGATCATTGTTTCGCGGCCTGTGCAAAAATGAAGCAATCCGAGGTAAAGCATTGTCCCGCCGTGTATAGCAGAGTTATTATTTATTATATCGACGGGCCTTGTCGATTCTCGGAGATACTGGAGAAACTCGCCGGCATTAAATTTGCAGGAGCTATTAGATACTTTTTTTTTTATTTGCAGCCTTGTAGCTCGCGTGAAACGCTTCCTCGTAAATACTCGTTGCAAATTTACTTCGCAGTTCACACGCAGTGGTAAACTCGGATGATCGTCAAAGGGCGTTCGCGGCTGCTGCTGCTGCTGCTGCTCGATCAGCTGTTAAAAGCTGCAGTTCGTCGTCAGCGGAAATTACAGTGCGCGGATGAGTGCGTGTATTATAATCAGCGGGTGTATTGAGTAAGTATAGGGTTGGCGTGGTCTTTCTCGCTTGTAACCAGCGCCGCGCGGCTAAGTGATATTCTGCGTTAAATATTGATCGCCGCGTGCATTGAACACTTTATAGATCGATAAGTGAACCGCGCACACCTGATGGCTTCATTAGTCTGGCGAGTCTATCGCGTTTTCGTCCGTTCGTTTATTCTCATTTTAAGCAGCAAAAATGCGAATTTTATCAAATTTACGACTGACGGACTAGAAATGTTTAAAACAATCGCGCCCGTGTACGAGCAGAAAAACGAGCAGAAAAATAGATGTTCGCATAAAGCCATGAATTTCACATGAATATTGAATATCTACTTATGTCCGACAAAAACTCCATAGCCGCGTCCGCATGCGAGAGCGGGAGACAAAAAGTGCCCCGACGCGAGGAACGGGCGGAAAGAGGCAGATTGCGGTAGCCGCGTCCACTATCCCACCTTTCGCGGAATAGTCAGGCGATGCTGTTATATATACAGTGACTTTTTCACCGAGCATTCCTTCCAGGAAG
The DNA here is from genome assembly GCA_037356405.1 of Nasonia oneida. NCBI lineage: Eukaryota > Metazoa > Arthropoda > Insecta > Hymenoptera > Pteromalidae > Nasonia > Nasonia oneida. Next base: position 828,505 of record JAZHPH010000007.1, on the reverse strand, counting down.
GATGAGGTCGTGCGCGTTCGATTTTCGCGGTAACGCATATTGCACCTTAGTATAGCTGACTATTGATGCATATAGAGATACTGTGATATGGCCATGCGCGCATGTCGCTGACTAGTGCGGTTTTTTATATCTTAATCGACGACGTTCGCATATCTGTACGGATCAAGTTGAAAAATCGCTCGCATATTTTCTATCGATTACGTAAAAGTATAATATGAGCGGTTATTGGCGCTCGACGCGACGACTTTGATTATCAGTCGGAAGAGACTCGTGCGCCGGTGATGTAAGCGTGAATATATCGCTTAGCGTTTCAAGCATATAGCAGCTGCGAGCGATAAAAAGGTGAGACTAGGAGAAATGAGCGATAATAAATGAAGGTATCGAAAATATTCCGATCGTAAATTCACATAGAAACACGCCCAGAGCTGCAGGTGTTCCCGCGCAATCATCAATGAATCTCCTCGCGCTACAGGAACCACCTGACCGACTTCCGCGAAATCCGCCGGTGTATGGGGGCGACGACGGCTATACATATACAGTTTCTGCTACGTGGCGCGCGATCAGCGGCCGTCCTATATACACACCTAGCAATTCGGCTCTTCTTCGCGTGTACACGTGTCATGTGTGTGTATCGCGTGCTCGCTCGTGTGTATATGTACAGAAAGAGAGGGCCGGCCTTGAGGGAATTCGGCGGGCGAGACTGTATAATTTTTATTTCGGCCGGTCGGTTAGTTCTGCTTCCGTGTTCCCTCGAGAGGAGCTCGGCTCACGTTGCCGGCTGAAAATAGAGTTTTTCGAATATTTGGCGGGATTCTTTTGAAAATTTCGCGCTGTGCATTCGTGAATTGTTTATACTTAAGGGGAGAATTCGGATAAGAGAAAAAAGTGTCGGCTTGACAATTGCAGATCGGGACTCGTCGAGCGCAGAGTAATGCCGGCAGCATAAGCTGGTAGCACGTGCGCGCGCACGCTGCCGATCCCGTCTACCACGGCCAATAAGTAATTGAGCCTTGATCGAAAGCCCTCTCTTAATATACTGCCTTCGCTGGCGTATACGTTGCTGCTGATTGCCCGGCTCAATTGGTAAGTGTCCACCGAATTACACAGCGCGATTCTGCAGGCGGGAGTCTTGTTTGTTCAAAATGCTGTCTTGCTGCTCTAGTTGACAGGGAGCCGATGTGTCGGCTTGTGATATTGCTTGTGCGCGAAAGCAGGCGTGGCTCGTTTTCGAAAAAAACGAACAAAAAAATCGATAAGCCCGGATAAGCAGCTTCGGCAGAAATAAATTTGCTCTCGAAAATTGAAAAATATTCCGCACGCTGGGCCACTGTGACACACTATATCAGCATACGTAACCGAGCCGTCTGCGTGTACTGGCATCGTACGTATACCGGACTTTCCGCACTACGCTCTTGAGCATTATCTCGTTGAATCACCTTCCTCGTCACACGCGCCTGTGTGCGTGTCTACTTTCGCGTGAAGTTCAGAAATAACATTCTTCTCGACTGCATAATGATTTATCAAACGGCGTGTTTTCCCATTGATCACTCAATTCGATTGATCAGGAATCTCTAATCTTCAGGATTTTTTCGCATTATCGCAATTTCATTCCGCCTAATGAGTCAGAGCTAGCCATTAAAAGGCTCATAAAAAGTCCCAGCGATAGTGCAGGAACGCACAGCACATACGTGTTCAAGCACCATTCTCAAAAATAGACTCCATCGCTACTGATTTGCAAGGCAAATTGCAAGGATTTTTCCTTTGGCGCAGGTAAAATCGAATTCCCTGCAGTTCGAGCGAAAGTGAGAGCAACGCAGCGATGCCGGCTCCGACCACGAGCACGATGAAACCGTCGCAGACGAGACAGATCTTCCAGGAGGACATCCGGTGGCTCGAGGACATGCCGCCCGGAGGTGAGCTTCTCAAGTATCGAGCCTCCGCCTCGTTTTGCTGGAAGCGACTGAGGATCGTTCTCGAGGACCCGGACAAAATCCGACTCAAGGTACGTCTGACTGATGATTCTGCTGATAATACTGTTTAGTATAAGGCAAAAATAAAGCTGGATTGAAATTACCCGTAGATGCGACTCTGGAAGGCGATGGAGGCCGACCCGGAGTTCCACCCGACGAATGGCGTGACTCCGTCGGCCGACGAGCAAAAGAGACGAGCTGCCCGACAGCTGGCTCGACTTCATCACCAGAAGCTTCTGCCTGGAAATATAAGTCAGCTGAACTATCGAATTAAGGTAATTTCGGTGCGGAATTTTTTTTTTTTGCTTCTGTCTCCTCTCCCGCTGTTATCGTACACGTGGGAACTTGAATCAAATCTGCCTTATCCATCAGACAGGATTCATGATGACTCTGAACGAAGCTACTTGCATGCTCGATCCGAATCTGTCCGTGAAAATCGCCCTCGGGGTCTACCTGTTCGGCAACACGATTCTGAGCTTGGGTACCGAGCGTCATCATCCGATTTTCCACGCGGTTTGGAATAAACAGGTGCGTGTAACATGATGCGTTCAACCGTTAGAGATGTCTTATTCCAAATATTCATTTTACAGCTGCTGGGCTGTTTCGCTCTTACGGAAGTCGGTCACGGAAGCAACACAAAGATGATGCGCACCACGGCCACGTACGATCACAAGACCCAGAGCTTCATGCTCCATACGCCGGATTTTCAGGCCGCCAAGTGTTGGGTCGGCAACCTCGGTAAAACTGCCACGGTGGCCATTGTGTTTGCCAAGCTGATGGCTCAGCAAACCTGTCACGGTCTTCACGCATTCATCGTCCCCGTGAGAGACCCCAAGACGTATCTTACTTACCCAGGCGTGATAATAGGCGACCTTGGCGAGAAGAACGGACTCAATGGCATCGACAACGGTTACATAATGTTCAATAGCTACAGGATACCAAAGGAGAACTTGCTGAACCGAACGGGCGACGTCACGCCCGAGGGGGAGTTTGAGAGTTCTTTCTCGGACCCTCAAAGAATTTTAGGTGAGTAAATTGAGATTGCGTTTATCGTGATTCTTCAATGAATTTGAGTTGTGTTAATTGTGAGAATGAAAAATCAATAGGCGCCGTTCTGGAAAACTTGTCTGCTGGTCGAATGGGAATTTGCCAAGAGTCGACTAACAGACTCGGAGCTGCCGCAGTTATAGCTATCCGTTACGCCGCAGTAAGGAAGCAGTTTTCGACTTCGCATTCGTCTGCCAACGAGGAAACTCCAATAATCGAATACGAACTTCATGTGGGTATATTAGAATCGACGTTTTTCCACTACTTGTATGACGTTGCTCAGCAATATTGTACTGATATATTTTTATCATCTGCAGCAATGGAGACTCTTCCCTTACTTGGCAGCAGCCTGTGTATTTAGACTGTTTATGTCGGAATTCACGAATGTATATTTGGAGAATGTGCAGAAGTCGATGGAAGGAGCGAATATTCCGAATCTCGTAAGATTTTTTTTTTTTTCTTTTTTTGGTGATACATCTTTTTACAGATATTTGATTTTCAAAATTTTTCATGATAAATGAGTGCTTTTTATTTGCAGAGTCAAATCGTTTCTGAGATTCACTCTATAGTATCGGCAATCAAGCCATTGATCACGTGGACGTGTCGAGATGCGATAAGGGAGTGCAGAGAGGCATGCGGAGGACATGGGTATCATAAAGGTAAACTACTCATCCTTACACTTGCATCCTCGTACGAATAAAAATGAGAAATTTTGTTGAAATTTTACTTTTTTATGTTTAGCTGCGGCATTGGGGGACATGGCTGTCAATCACGAACCTACGGTCACTTACGAAGGCGACAACAATGTACTAGTACAACAGACCAGTAACTGGATCCTGCGACAGTGGAATGACCTGCAAGGTGGTTCAACCATAGTCAGCCCCCTGGCTTCCGTCAGATTCCTGATTGAAGGCCCTTCGATCATTCGTAATAAATTTGATCCTAGAAGAAAAGCGAGGTTGACGATGGAGTGTAAGAACTCTACGAGCAAGTTGCTCTATAATCGATTATCGTATTTTGAATGTTTATATACTATAAAGAATATATTTGCACATTTTCAGTCATCAGAGAGGCTTACGAGTGGCTGATAACGTGGCTGGTCATTGAAACGCAGAGAAGATACGAGGAAGAGGTGGCCAAGGGTGTAAGCAATTTCACCGCCCGTAGTAAATCTCAAGTATATAGAGCAGCTACTCTTTCCAGAGCTTACGGAGAGGTATATTTCAAACTTTCGAGATTTTATTTTAGACGACGAACTTTGAATTTACTTATGTAGAGAAATTTAATTTTTTAGATGATCGTGTTAAATTATTGCACCGCTAGAATAAACAATTTACTTCCTCCTAGTCAAGAAGCTAGGAGTCTGAAAAACGTACTTGATAAGCTGGTATTAATGTATTCCCTGGCCTGTCTTGAAAAACACTTATCTACATTTTATCAAGGTTCGCATATTACGCAACATTTGGAAAAAAAATTGCATTTATTATTTATATATTCAACTTTCACATTCAATCTTTAGGTGGTTACTGCACTGGACCTCAAATGGCTGACTTAGTAAAAGAGAATATCTTGATTTTATGTGATGAGTTGAAACCCGAAGCTGTCGCAATAGCTGATGCTTTGGCACCGCCGGACTTTGTTTTAAATTCGGTTTTGGGCATGTCGGACGGAAAGGTTCGCTTTCACGCTTTAAACTATTATACTATTAACTACTATAAAACTTGACAGGAATTTACGTATTGGCTTAATTTCCAGGTTTATGAACGACTGGAAGAAGCTTTCCGATGCTATCCAAGTGGATCTGAACGAGCAGGCTGGTGGAAAGAACTTATAGAAGTGTCAGATAAGCCCTTGGACATTCCTTTGTCGAAGCTTTGACAAACAAATAATTGTTATGATGAGTTTGAAATTTGTCGAGTATTGAAGTGAACATGCAAATGAACAAAACGTTAAAAATCCGCTGATATCGCAACAAATGCAATGTACAGTACAATCATTTTTTAATGCAAAATCTAGCATATTTTGTATACATGTATTATTAATTTTATCATTATAATTAATAATATTATTACTTCTATACGCATATTATTGAATATTATTTTTCATATAAAACGTGGCTGTTTAAAAAAAGTTTGAAATATTTAACTATAAAATGTATTCTATTTTTATGATCCGTTAAATTTTGCCAAGCAAATCTTAAGATAAATTATTTACTCGAATGAAAAATCACAGAGTTCAAAACCTTTAATCATTGGTATATATGTATATTTTAATAAATAATGTGCACCAAACATAAGCGTTGACACTTACAAATTACCATTTGCGAGTTCATGTTTTTGGTGAAATTCTTCCTATCAGCAGTCGATGACGAGTGTATGAACCAATTAAAATGATATCTGCTCGCGCGCAAACTTTAAATTGCCTCCTCTTCCACCACCACCTAAGTCCGAGATCTACGACCTGCTAGTTTCTCGAAAGTACAATTATTCGCTTGAAAATAATGACAACAGAAATATGGGTCACATCGAAACAGCTTAGATACATAGCGATTAAATCAAGCTATGATAGGAGCGCATGTCGCAATTGCACGAGGCTTATAATGATTCTCAGAGAAGCAAATACTTTTAAAGATAAGATAGGTATATTGCGCCCGAAAGGAAATGGTTTTGTATATAAGTATATCAGTATTCCAACGCCCAGGCAGTGTCCAGTACGATATATTGTAGAGAGATCAAGTTTCTTCGCTTTGTCATGTGTCTTATTGCTTTTTTACTCGATTAAATATGGAGCCCTTACAATTGATCTATACTGACATTTTACAACTAGGTTCTTAGAATTCTCGCAGTTTTATGTGACGATTTTCACAATCTTATCTATCTCTCCGTCGCCATTGTACATCTAACGATTTTTCACAAGATCAGGTAAGCCTTTATGGAAGTAAGCTATCATCGCGCGTATAATCATTTAGCAAGTAATCGATTGAAAAAATTAAATTTTTCGTTGCAGCGTACAATGGAGCAAAACTCCACAGACGCCGAGGCAAAGGCATCCGAAGCCGTGAAACAGGAGCTCCTATATCAGCTCGAGGAGAACATGAACCAGACCTCGGACCAAGCACAACAAGTGTCAACAGAAAACCCGAGCGCGTCACCTCGCACAAAGCGCAGCATTATTAGCCCTCCAGCTCGACTGAACAAAGACGGTACTTCTCGGTATCGTCGAGACGCTCGAGGCATCCTGCGTCGAGTTTACAACTGAATTTGTGCAGTCGAAGAGAAATTCAATTTTTAAAGTTTATTTCTCCTTTCCATGACAAAGGTTGATCTGGTGCAGTTGGTGACGATTTGTTTTATCGAATAAAGGCAATGCTATACTAATAGTATTCACGCTGTTTTAAAACTAGACTTTGAAAATCATCTCTTTATACCACCAAAGAAGTTGCGATTTCCGCGAGAATAGAAGACAATTTTAAATTCATCGCTCGCTTGTGAACAATTCTAATAATAAACACGTGTCACGGGTTGGATAAAGCAGATTTTGCACTTCGATTTTTCACCATGGTTTTTCCTGCTGCTCGAGTGGCTCGAGTAAAAAGTGAATGATATAACGATAATCGCAGTGATAACTATTATTTTGCAGAAGCACAGGGATTTCACTTCCGAGCCGATGCGGAACAAGAGCGTCAACGCCCTGCCCGGCGTCGGTGGTGTACTTGGAGAACGCTTCAAGACATCCGGCTATTCCAAGGTAAAGCTTTCTTTTATTTGACTTTTAACAAGGCTCTTATTTTCCGATCGGTGCAAAATAGAATATTATGAATTGTTTACGCATATACACGCAATTTGAATATCTATCGTTTTCGCAGGCCAAGAATGTCCTGGGAGAGTACTTGGTACGCGACGAAAACAAAGCTAGCTTCCAAGGATGGATGAAGGACCAAGTCGGCGCCAACCAAAAGCAGTCGCGCGATACCTACAACAGTCTCCAGGAATACCAACGCAATTTCCTTTAAGCATTGAATCAAATGTCCTTTTATATTATCTTTTTTAAACTCAGCTTCTATGTATCTTGATGCACGATCGATATGTCGTAGCTTTATATCTTACATTACTATTTTCAAATTTAAAAAAATCACATGGATCATATTATATTTATTATTATTCTGCAGTGTTTAATAATAACCCCGATAGCCATATACTCGAAAAATGTTTTCCATTTAAAATATCAGCCAAGCTGTCTGATGTAAAATGATATGGAGAAGAATCTGTCAACAAAGTTATCGTACCGAAAATAATCAACTTGCATGTTTCAAACATAGGTAACCGTTATGTGCGAGGCGCGTAACTCTGGTGTAGTTCAAACAAGACAATGTTTACTCGATTTTTGCGCGAAATATGGGAAATCGTTATCAAGTTCAATCAGCTCGGAATATTCGGGGGTAAGTGATTATTTAAGCGGCTTGTAAGAGGCTGCCATTACCATATTCCTGCTGTATGTCGCGGATAATATAATCTCGGCTCGAGGAAATTTTTCTATTAACAATTTCAGTAAGCCGCGGAGTGTATATTTGCAAACGAATATCCATAGACGAAATCGCTTCTGCTCGATCATGCTTGAAATCTCCTTAACATCAATTTGAATTTTGTGAAGCAAAATAGTCTGATCTGATAAATCGAAATGGCTAATTTCATTTGCACCAACATTTATTTTCTCTGTCTGGCGATATTATGTATACGGGGAGAGGATTCGCTCTCTTCTGAAATCTCTCTACTCTCTCTCTCTCTCTCTCTCTCTCTCTCTCTCTCTCTCTCTATTCAACTCTATTCATCTCTCTATTCAACTAAAGACGAGATATGAAATTGATATTCCGTTGATGAAAATAGATTTTTCTTTTTAACTACGTGATAAATCATTTCTTCTTCTTTAAGCAGCTGTTGCAGAATAAATTGCCTCTTCCTGGGGGCGAAACCATTGATTCCATATTCAGCGGCAGTTTTCCATCTTACGAGAAAATAGAGCATGGATTTGACTTTCCTGGTATCAATTCGATATTTCAACAAGGAGAAGGCACCGATTTTCCTAAAATCGGCTCTGTATTCGGCGAGAATAGTCCGTTCCAGAAGACAGATAAATCCAAAATCGCTAACGCAGACAAACTTTCAACCCGATGAAGGTGTAAAATCCACTGTGCAGAAGGCAGAAGATGGAACTTACAACTACGTGTATTTCGTGCAAGTCAAACCTAACGCATCTGCCAGATCAATTATTGTTGAAAATATTAGATGCAACTCTGGCTACAGAAAGGACAAGATGGGCAAGTGCCGAAAAATGCTGTGATTCATTTTTTTTTATTCTCCATAAATCTACGTTGTGATAAATGAATAATGTAAAATTTGTAATTAAATTTGTATGATTGAGAAATTAGTTGTCTAAGGAAACGTATAGGGATAATTATAGTACAAGTTTGCTTTAAGGTGCAACTTTGAAATGACTGTTCAAAATGAAGCTAAATATTAGTGCGTGATTTGATGTACAAAGTATGCTGTTTATAGTTATTATGAGAAAATTATATTGTACGTTGCTTAATTTTAAGTTATTTATACTTTTATTACGCACGCTCTGTTCTTATTTTATTTTTGTAGCTGATATATTTTACAATAAATTATACTTGCACATTTAATGATTATCAAAGACTGAGGCTTGTCTTCCACTGAGGACCTTATTACACCGCGGGACGCGATCCTGATGATAGCTTATCGAGAAAATGACAGCGACGCCGATATGCTGCAGGTATATGCGACAGTGGCGGCGTTGCGGGGGTGCCCGGAAGGACCGTAATTTTATTGCACCGCTGCTGCTGGTCGCGTCTTCAAGAGGCATATAAAATCATAAACCTACCGAGTTCAGTGACGGCCTCGGTAAATACCACGCTAAACTAAAACTATAATGCACCGCATAAAATCGTAAAACTATTCAACGCGTTTGCCATTTGCGGGATTCCTTCTCTATAACACTAAACCGTAAGCTATATATAAATATCCATTTGTAATTGCTTACTTTTATTCATATTCATGTGGGTAAAGTACTAACAAACAAATAAAAGAAACTTAATGTTGTGTATACTAGTCAATTTTTTCGTTGATATTAATTTGATGTATTCTAAAATTTTGAGATAAGTGTCCATAATCAAGGTATATAAGAACTTTCAATCCAGATTTTAGATTACTAAAGTTTTGACTGCGCAATCTACTAGTTGCTGTACAGTAACTATACAGTACAATGTTGTACTTAAAAAACGCTTTGATTTTTCTAGTTCTTTTTTCTTTGTGCCATGTGAAGGCTGGCAAGGTTGGTGTATATTATATTCTAATAAATTTACAATGATCAAATAAGCCCTTTAAAACATAGCAATGCTTCTTGCTATACTTATAAACTCTTTGCATAAGTGTGGATATTTTTAAAAATTAGCTCTTTTTTAAGATTGGTAAAACAGAATTAATCGTGCATTAATCACACACACAAATCCTTATTTGCACTAAAAGAGAATAATTATTTTATTTATCCAGTTGGTGCAGCAGAACAATATAGATTCAACAAAAAGCAGTGCTGTTGATCGTGAATTCTCCGGGAACCAAAATGTTCAAACAGAAGATAATGTTGTGCAAGGTTATGTAAAAACCACTTCAGAGTTGCCTGCAGCTTCTAATCTCGACTATCTACATTCTAGAAAATATCGCATTTGGAGAAGAAGCAGATGCACACTGCGCAAAATTATCGACGCTCCGAAACGTGCCAAGTGTCCAACAGGTCATAAAAAAGACCCAAATGGATCATGTCGAAAAGTCTGTATTCTGTGATAAATTTTATTTTAGCTTTTTACAATAGTGTTATAATGAACAACAATCAATAAACATAATATTCTTTTCAAACTATGTTATGTTTCTAAATGTTGCGAGTGAAAATTCGTTTTGGAATATCTATAACTCTACATTATCGCATATAAAAACTCTGGGAATCGCCATAAACAAACTAACGAATCGCGACAAGACAGTAAGAAAAGCGCGTCTATGTACATTTTTACAAAAATGGCATTCTCCCTTCCACAACCCTTCGATGAGTATACGAATAAAACAATCACGAATCCTTCTCATACCCGTGAGTCCAGGACGGTCTTCGTTTCTCGCTGAAACTTTTAATGCCCTCCTGCGCATCCTTCAACTTTAAATTGTTAACCATGATCTCGGTTCCCAGCGAGTAAGCCGTGTCAGCGTCCACCTCTACCTGCTCCTGTATGAACCTCTTTCCCAGTCTGAGAACAGACCGACTCTTCTCGTTGATGGCATCGGTTATCTTGTTGACTTCTTTCTCTGCGAAACGAAAAATTGCATCAGCCGAGAGGTAAGCGCTGGTTAATGTCAGCACGAGATCGATAGCGGGTCTCGTTACGTTAAAAACGATCTCTATCATCAGAGTCGGAGCATACACGCTCGCTGTGTAAAGATCATAAATCGTGACAAGTGCGCGCGCGCGTATTTTTTTGGAAAACACTGAATCTCGTGCGAGGGGGGAAGGCACACTCACCGAGCATATCAGTTGGCACCACTTTGCTAACGAGACCGGCCAGGTAAGCCTCCTGCGCGGAGATCGGTAATCCGGTGAACAGCATGTGAGCCGCTACTTTTCTAGGCACGTTGCGGATGAGCGGTATTCCCGGGGTCGAGCAGAAGATGCCAAAGTTAGCCCTGTAAATGGAAATGATTTTCACTGAGTATGTAGCAGTCGACGAAATATGTATAATAATTATAAGCTTACCCTGGAGTGGAAAAGCTGCTCCTCTCGGTGCACACAACGATGTCGCAGGCGGCGACCAGCTGACATCCCGCAGCTGCGGCCAGACCGTCGACGGCGGCGATGACCGGTACCGGACTCTGGTCTATGGCCTTCATCAGCTGGGCGCACATCTCGAATACCGATCGGTGATGGTCCTCTCCGTCGCTCGACCTCTTATACGTGACAATCGTGCATGACAGTTATTTAATGAGAAAAAGGAGAATTTTTAGGAATTCCATATTTTCATGTGCCAACTCGGAACATCATCGCGTTATAGCGTTGTGACTACGCACTGAATTTCAAATGTATGGAAAATTTGAATAATTCATGAGTCAGATTTCATAACTTTTCATAGCCTTTGGAATCGATCGAGAAAAACCAGCACGAGTAAATTTACTTGTCTCGTGCGCATACCAACCAGTTCCTTGAGATTGTGACCAGCCGAGAATATGTTGCCGGGCGCTGCTGCGATGAGGATCGACCGAAGCTTCGGATTCTCCGAGTCGGTGACGAGGCTCCGCAGAATCGCGCTCATCATCTCCAAAGACAGCGAATTTCTCGTCTTCTGGTGACTCAATTGTATTCGCCTCACCTACGCGCGGGGCCAAGGCATCGCATGCAAATTGACATTATCTAATTTTCATTCTGATTTCGCGTGGGTCGACGAACAGCGCTTTTTACACAATGTAGAGTATACATTTAATTGCCGGTTATCGGGATAGATTTGATGAATGTTAATGTCTCGTTGGAAGCTGTATTCCGAGAAGATCGCGTGTACTATATACACAGTTTGTGCGAGTTGTGTAAACTCTCTACGTGCGGACGTAGATAAGATTGCGCGATGTGTATTAAGGCTACACGAATCGAGCGCGTAGTAACACCGATCATCGAACCGATCCCGACGCCGACGAGCGAAACAAAGAGCAGTCCTCGCCAAAAGTACAGTAATGGCGCACTAACCCCGCGCGTCTCCACGATTTCCACATACTTGTCTCCTCCACTCTGCTGCTGCTGCTGAGACGAGAGCAGAGTCCTACCGGTCGCCAGCGTCCTTGTAATAGATCGTCCCACCTGCATCACAAACGCACACACACATACACATAGTCTCTCTGAGTGACTTGGTAGTCTCGGCATATATACACGCTGTACAGCGGCTCGACGAAAAAGGCGATAGCGCGCGCGCGCGCGCGCCCTATCCACAATATATATATATATAGCACTGCTCCTATCGCGCGGCTTTGAGGTTATGCCAGCGGCGTAGGCGGCCAGAGAGAAAGAGCGAGATGAGAAGGTCAAGGGAATATAGCGAAGGTCGCTTACCTGCGAGAGGTCGGCGAAGACGCGGCCGACGCTGTACAAGGCCATGTTGCTGGGTCTATCGCGTGGATAGACGCTCTGCGCGGATTGTTATTGTGTGCGCGCACTGGCGGTACGGCCGCGATCAGCTGTTGTGGTCTTGCGCCGCGGCGGCAGGGCCGTGAACTGCGATAACTGGGCGATCGGGCGACCGACGCGAGAGCTTTCTTCGCGCGTTTGAAAGTTCGCACGCGGGCGATTGGATTGGTTGCGCGAGTGTCTCAGTGGACGTTGTGCAACGCTTTGCAGAAAGGTCGATCACTCCAAGTGAAAAAGAGCCGTACCGAGAGCAGCACCCACACGTCGAGCCAATCAAAATCTCTCTATATACTCATCGCCGCGCAAGCCGGTCATCGTCGCGGAGAAGGAGCCTCTCCTTATAAGTTTTTTCTCCGCGACTGACCGCTCACACTTGCTCTGCGGCGGCGCAGTCCTTGGCTGATGTTAATGAGCGCGCGCTCGGTTGCGCGCGGCAAAACACACACCGCAGACGACGTCGGACGCTCCGCCGGCGCGCAGCTCGTCTGTTCTTTTGCTCTTTGTCAGTTCTCTCCCTCCCGCTCGCAAAAGTGGATCACAGAGCAGAGTCGATCTATTAGGCTGGGCGAGAGAGTCAGGGAGCAGTCGTAAATCAATAAATCTGCGTACGCGTCGCTGATTATTACAAGTGAGCTGCTGTTTTCCATCTCGAGCAGTCGAGGAGTGAACGTCGCCGCGGCTTTTTCGACGGAGAGACCAGTTTTAACCTGATTTGTGGATTGTGGATATTTTTATGGACTTGGTCTCATCAACGAGTACCTAATCGTAAGCCGCACAGCAGCAGCGCCCTCGGCCACATGTAAAAACAATCGTAATTACAGCGGACAATGTGGGTCGCGGTAACCTCGTTACGTCCACTCGTCAGCTGCAGCGCCTGCAACCTCCGAGCGCATGCAACGCCGAATCGATATAACTCCTCTCCATCTGCATCGTCGTCAGGCCTGTAAAATCGACAAAACAGGGCCCGCGCTCGCCCCGTATCGTCCGGCTGTTCCATCGCGTTTGATCGGCCAGCAGCAGCGTGTAAAGCGTGTTTTGTAAGCCGGCGGCCGAGCCGTCGCCATGACGACGCCCGAGGACGACTCTGCGCCGACAACTAACATGGCCGACGACGAGGGTAAGTTTTATTTCTGTCGACTCTGTTGTTGTCGTTGTCGTTGTCGTTGTCGTTGTCGTTGTCGTTGTCGTTGTCGTTGTTACTGTTGTCGCGTTGCGGGAAGACCGAGTCGGGAGCTGCAGGTGCTCTCCGCTCTCGTGTTATTATTTTCATAGTTGCGCTTTTAGCGAGAAATTTCGCCCGTGACTCGTGAGATGATTTACGCGCCCACGGCTGACGGGGATCACGCGGGAGCTGATGGATTCCCGTGCGCGGAGAAGGTAACGATCGCGCGCGGAAGCTTTTGTTTACGCTATCCGCGGCTCGAGTGTTTGCAGTCCGATCGATCGCCGCGGAATAATTCAAACCCATCGCATCGGTATCTCGAAGCGACCGCTTGTGCAACTTTCATTCTCAGCGTTTAAAGCGTTTTTAGGTGCAATCAACCGACTCGCGTCTACTTACATCCGCGGGACGACGGAAACGTCAAATTCAAGCACATTGTTTCACAGCAATTTCACACCAAAGTCGCCGTACTCAGAGGCGCGCGCGCAGAGGCCCTTCCGAGTCGAGTCGAGTTGAAAAGGAGCAAAAAAACGTCGTCACTCCATATCGGTTGGCAGTTAAAATTCTGCTGTTTGCGCTCAATGAATCAATGACATTTTTCTTGGCCGGTTTTCTTTCTGCCCGCATCTCGCACGAATCTTCCGCTGGTTTCCACTGCTCCCGTAGATACCAAGCTCGAGAGAGAGAGAGAGAGAGAGAGAGAGACGCTAGACGAAAATAACCCCCTTCTCTCTCTCCTCCGCATCGCGAGTCACGTCGGTCGCACGCGCGTTCGCTCTCAGTACACTCCGGTGCAGCCAGTCGCTCGCATGGCGATGCTCTGCTGCGTCTCGAGAAAGGCCGCCGGCGGCAGCGAGAACGCCGACGCGGCCCGCTGTCGGGCCTCCGCAGAGTTGTCCCGGTTCGTCGAGGTCTGCCGCGACCTCGGCAGCAGGAGTCAGAGGGACGATGAGGACGAGGCCCTCAGGAGGCTGGACGAGGCGGTGCTCGACGTCGCGGCAGTCGCCAGTAGCTTCAGCACCTTCCGCAGGCTCGAGACCCTCGCCGAGGAGACGCCGGATTTCGCCTGTGCGTTTTGTCACTGTGTGTCACTGACTTTCCTTATTCGAGCCGGCCGCGATGCGTCTTCCTTCCGATTATTTATGCGCGGACGTCGTAGGAAAGATTCGACGAGCGCGTTTTATTAGTCGACTGCGGAGAGATAAGATCTTTTAGGCCGGCGCTAAAGGTGAAAATTAATTAATTTTTCCTTCATTAAAATAGACCCCGCGGAGCTATTTACGTCGTGACTTTTTTTTTTTTTTTTTTTTTTTTTTTTATCTCTCTCCAAATCGGCTTTTTTCCTATAGCGAGTTTCTCGAGTTATTCCTGAACGCTTCCACTTCTGAAATCGTAAGTCGACACTTTATGCTTCCTCCGCTTTATTTTCCCGGCGCTTTTTCTCGCCGAGCACAAAAAGCAATCTGTTTTCCATACAGCTCGCTTCTTCCATCGAGTGTACGCTCTATTTCGAGCTCGGTACACACGCGGTGCTATATAGAGCTGCAATGAATACCAGCTCGAAAATTCGTCATCGCGTAGATATCGTCCGCAAACATCTTTATCAGCCTCATGGATTTATCTCTCGTTTTCGGTGGCCTGTGTACTGATAACCGCCCACGCACCTACGTGCTCGATTAAAAATATTATGCCTTCTTTCGAAAAACAATGTCGATTGTCGCGTCTGTTCTCATACAGATTGCGCAAGTGCGCTTGTTTCCTCGTCGCTCGTCGCACAATATCACATTTTTCACACTCCGTCGACGTCGATCTCTGATTTTCACGAGCTTGTTAACCGGTTCGTAAAGATATGCCGTACTGAAAATAGAACTCCGACAATGGCGCGTTATGTCATCGCCTTGCCGTTTGCGTATGCATCGCGTGTTTTCTCGAGAGTTTGAATCTTTTCTCTTTGTAATAATGCTATAGGACAAAGGAGCCGTATAGCCGAAATCGAAGAATTCCAACGAAACCCATTGTCATTCGGAATCCCTCCGCAGACCGGCTCTTTATTTACGATAATTGCGGCGCGAGAGATTCAAAGAGTTTCCTCTGTCTCATTCAGCAGCGAAAAAAAAGAGACTCGTCTCCGCTCGAAGCCTTGGGGAATCCAGACCGCCGGTTGGACGTCAAACTCTCGGCGGCAGGTCTCTCTGATCTGTGCACCTCGCGCAGGCACACATGCCTCGTATAGAAGCTCCAATCGGATTTTTTAGATGCACACCTGACGACGTCCTTTATACTTTCTAATCGTCCGGCCCCTTCGTCGCGTTTTCATCACTCGCGTGTCGCATTTTTGCGCATCGCCGCGCCAGATCTTCCGTTTGGTCTGCTTCGAGATCTTCGGTTATATGGCCCGACTTTCGCCTCCTTAATCGCGAGTCGGCGCATTAAGAGGCGATATAAAATTTATCGGCGAAAATTCGCCACACGCGAGGTGTGTGCGCGCAATAAATCTCTCGCCAGGAGAATTCGCGGGCGAGTTACCAAAAACGCTACTGTACTGACATCTTTACGGTCACTGGCTTGAATGGTTCATTATACTCCGTTATAAAACCACTTCCAGTACATAGCCAATGGTTAAGAGCAGAGCGAGGAATAACAAGCGGCCACCTGGTAAGGCTTTCATTGACAATAATCTCGCGCTGACTTGCTCGCAACACACGCGCCGAGGCTGAGCCGAGCGCGCTCCAAAAAAGGAAAGTCCCCGGCGAGTGGGCGAGTACATGAGAATTATACAGAGAAAATCTCTCTCTCTCTCTCTCTCGCCCACGATAAGGATAGGCGTGCGTGTAACACGCAAGAGGATAGGGTTCCGCGATCGCCAGTTGCGAAAGCTACATTCAGCATTGAGATTGCGCATACAGTCCTGACCGTTTTCGATTTTCATCAGATGCGCAGCAGCCGGATGTCCTGCTGCCCTGCGCGGTCTGCGCGCGCAAGTTCAACCCTCGCTCCCTCGAGAAGCACGTGAAGATCTGCGAGCGCAGCGCGGCCCGCAAGCGCAAGCCCTTCGACTCCGCCAAGCAGCGGATCCAGGGCACCGAGCTCGCCGAGTTCCTCCCGAAGCAGCAGCAGCAGCCGCTGCAGCCCGCCGCGCCGGAGCCCAGGAGGGCCAGCGCCGGACAGGCGCACGCGGAGGAGAGGCTCGCCAGCAGGAGGCCCAACAACCAGTGGAAGCAGTCGCGGGACGAGTTCCTCCGCGCCATTCGCGCCGCTCGCGGCGACAACGTGAGTGTCTTTGCGCTGCATAAGACAATAACGTGCCCAAGACTTATAAGGTGATTTTCGTTGCAGCCCCGGCAGACGTCGCACCAGCCGGCCGTCCAGGCCTCGCACTCCCAGCCGTCGAGCAACTCCCAGCAGCGACCCTCGACCCTGTCCCTGGTCACCTCGCCCGGAGCTCCGACGCGATCGAACGAGAAGGGCCAGTGCCCCACCTGCCAGCGCCAGTTCGGCGTCAAGTCCTACGACCGCCACGTGGCCTTCTGCAAGGAGCGCTCGACCCGGCTGCCCGCCAGTCCCCAGACCAGCAACAACGTCGCGAAGGAGCGCCTGGAGGCCAGGATGAAGTACCGGGCGCCGGCCCTGAAGAACCGCAGACCCACCAATCGGGAGAAGTACTCGCCCGGCGGCGCGCAGAAGGTCGTCGCCCAGTCGCCGCTCTTGGCCAGGTCGGCGATCAAGGACGCCCAGGTCAACGGCCAGAAGAACGCCGACACCAGTAGCCCCAAGCTGCCGATGCTGTGAGTTGAAATTACGTACATTCAAACGCATATTCACGCTCTCTCTCTCTCTCTCTCTCTCTCTCTCCCCAAATAAACCGACAGATTCACGGCGGCGCGCTGTCAATTAAAAGCTTTCCCCCCTGAAAGCTCTTTGCCCGCGCGCACGCGCGAAGAAAAACACTCGGAAAGCCGAAATTATACCCTTGTGATATTCCAAAGCGCAGCAGCTGGGGCTGGCGAGGCGCCAGGAGGCTTCTTTCTTTTCGGGCTATCCGTTTGATGTAATTGATGCAACTTTCGGGCGTGAAATTTAATGGCCCGAGCTATTAGAGTATTTCCATCTGCATTCGGACAGTGCAGTCGAGTCTCCCGTTTCAAAACAAGCGAGATGTAATATAGCGAACGAAATGATCGAGAGGAAAAATGTTTGCGCAGAAAGCGACCGGGCCAGACGCACAGCAAGGAGTCGCCAGTCGGACCGCTGAAATCCAGAGCCATCGACCGCTCGAATAGGTGAGTGTTAAACGAGAGCTCTGCTCTCCCTTTCGCTGCCACTTTGATTTATACAAACCGAACGAGTCTTTTACAAGCGCGACGTAGTGTAGTCGTTGAAACGCTAATTGCCCAAGTGCTTCCATACTCTATTTCTGTGAGTCTCTGCAACAACATCGCGTGGTTGAGTCAGCCGCGAGCGGCGAGCTTAATGGAACGGTCCCTCTTTCCCCTTTCCTCTCAGACAGTCCGACTCCCAGGAATCCCTGAACACTCCGGTGATGAAGCAGCTCTTCTCCTGCCGCCGTCTCCTCCTCCTCTCCGAGGTCCTCCCCTCGAAGATCCTGCCGCCCAAAACCCCGCTGTCGTCCGCCTCGTCCCAGAAGTCCTCCGCGAGACTGGTCTCCCAGTTCCTGAGCAAGGAGCTCAGCGAGTCGCCGGAGCCGAAAACCGAGCGCAAGTTCAGAAGGAGGTCGAGGATGAAGCCTCGGAAAATAGTGCCCGACGAGGAGGACGAGGAAGCCGAGGTCGAGAGCACGGGGAATCCGGCGGAACAGAGCCACGACTACGTCACGTGGAAACAGATCCGCGAGGACGCCCGCAGGTGCGAGAGCATCTCGAAGGTGGAGATGCTGTCGGACCTCGCGGGGCTGTCCAGCCTCGAGGAGGGCAACTCCACGACCGACGAGTTCGAGTACAACGAGCGGATGGTCCGGTCGTCCCGGAGCTCGAGCGCGAGGATCGAGGAGGAGCCGTCGAACGATCGGACTTACGTGATCAAAGCCGCGGAGCTGGAGGCGCCGAGGAACGACGATTCCGAGGAGGACGACCTGTCGAGCGCCTCGACAAAGACGTTCCGAAAGAGCGAGGCCGAGTTCGTCGACAGCTTGGATCCGTGTCAGAGGAACGGCAGCGAAGAGTCCAACGGAAACAAAGAGCAGAGCCCGGCCGATGCAGAACCTGTTGTCGAAAATAAAGCCGAGGAAGCGCCGGCGCTGCCGAACAAGTGTCGCAGCATGCCAAACATCGCGGCCATCCGAGCCGGGAAGCGCAACGCTGAAGCCCCGGAGAGGACCGGTAATCTTGACCGGTATAGTCCTGATTAGCCCGCGATGTTTACTGGAGATCGGTATCGCCAGCAGATCGACGGCAGCGCGAGAGCGAGACGCAGACGACCCCGATCTGCTCCAGCCGGCGCTGCGCCACTTACGTAATCGACGAGGCACCGCTCGGTAACTCGAGTCTCCATCAGCGTCTCGAAAAAACGACCGACGCATCCCTCGAGAACCATCGGAAACTGCAGCAGCCGTCCCCCCCTCCTCCTCCTCCTCCTCCTCCGCCGGCGGCTAAAAATGAAGTGGAGAAAACGCCGCGCGTCCCGGAAACCCGGCACCAAAATAAAGCCAACCAGAGCTTCGTGGTCTTGGACTACTACAGAAACGCCGCGGCGAGCGACGCGTCGAGCGTCGTCGTCGAGCCCGAGGAGACGCTGTCGTTCGACGAGGACTTTGCCGACGAGAACGAGAGCAACGCCTCGGAGCTGATCAAGGAGATCGACTCGGGCAGCTTCGACGAGGCGGACCCGATGGCCAGCAGGACCAAGAGCAGGCCCTGGACGGGCGCGAGGTGAGCTTCCTGGCTGAGAGATCGGTACCGCTTCGCGGCAATGACAGGGACTTTCTACGACCGCAAGCTTCGCCGAGGAGCACTTCGAGAAGGAGATCTGCACCATCACGCGGCTCGGCGGCGGCGCGGCTCGCCAGGCTCTCCTCCTGCCGAGCATCGACGACAGATCGGCAGAGTGGAAGGGCCGCTTCGAGTACCACCGGGAGAAGATCGTCAGGGCGAAGCCCCAGTCGAGGATCATCGAGCTCGACACCCCTCGCGAGCTCCTCGCCGTGGACGAGAAGAACAGAGCGACGCGCCGAAGCTCGCACTCGGAGCGGCGGA
The DNA here is from genome assembly GCA_037356405.1 of Nasonia oneida. Taxonomy (NCBI): domain Eukaryota; kingdom Metazoa; phylum Arthropoda; class Insecta; order Hymenoptera; family Pteromalidae; genus Nasonia; species Nasonia oneida. The sequence continues at coordinate 808,892 of JAZHPH010000007.1, read as the reverse complement.
GGTAGCGCGATTATACTGTCTCTTGATTGCTCCTCGAGGTGGATTCGGCACTCGGTTACATTTGAGCTTCCCCCGCGCGTAATTTTTAACGAGTACCTATAGAGTAGAAAAAACCATGTCTGTCTTTGCCTTTAAGCCTTCTACGCAGGAGCTTCGAGCGGCTGCCGCGCTGCCTGGACTGGAACAGCTACGTACGCAGGCATCCCGACTTTTCTATGATTCTCAGAGGTAGAATGTAAGTTGGCCCGTCAACGCTTGCCTAGCTGCATCGCACGCCGTTCGCACCGTTTCTGCGTTTCTGCTCACTTTGCACGCTTCTACGAAAGTAGAAGTCTCACATTTTCAGGCAACCGTTCAGGAGGTTGTTAAGTCGCCAATCGGATTCGTCGTACGTTATACAGCGGAACTAACTGAAATTTGTTTCCAGCGGCGCCGGCAAGGACTACAACCCGTTCCTGCTAGCGGAGCAGCAGCTGAACGACCTCTTCTCCGACACGAGCGAGCAGTCGTCGACCGACGGCTCGGCCATTTGCCCGCCCCAAAAGCCCAATTCCAGCCCCGGTTTCCCCCTCTCCCAGTCCTCCGCCTTCGTCAAGTACCCCAACAACCCCGGCCCCCTGTCCCCGTCCCAGGCCCAGCCGACCCCCGAGAAGCAGCAGCAGCAGCAGCAGCAGCAGCAGCAGCAGCAGCAGCAGCGCATCTCCCTCATAGCCCCGCCCACGGGCTTCGACGAGCTGACGTCCTCGGACCTGTCCAGCGACTGCACCGAGACGAACTCGCTGTCGCGCGAGCTGCTGACCTCCTCGTCGAACTCGAATTCGCTGCCGCTCGAGCGCGAGCACGTCCTCGGCCGGCGAGTCATCGTCGACCCGAGCCAGGCCCTCGGCGGCGGCGAGTTCGCCCCGCCGGCCGTCGAGCCGCCCCAGAAGATCGCGGGCAACGGGCCGAACTCGAGTTCGACGAGGCTGGCCCGGCCGCTGGCCAACCGGTCCAACTCGATGCGCGTCTCCTCGGCCCCCAAGCCACCCGAGCGGAAGATCTCGAGCTCCTCCTCCTCGGGCGGCTCGGACTTGGCGCGGAACGGCCAGAACTACAAGAACCAGCTGAACGCCAGCAACCTGAGCCTGAGCTCCATCATCTCCTCGACGGACCTGGAGATGAAGCGCTCGAACTCGCTGTTCGACGAGCTGCTCAGCTCGTTCGAGGACGACGCCAACTCCACCTCGAGGCTACCCTCGCTCATGTCGCTCATGCGAACCGACGCGTCCGTCTTGTCTAGCACTCCCCAGGGCAACGGGCACCGCCAGAGGCTCAACGGCAGGATCAACTGCAGCGACGACGACGCCGAGCTCTCCTCGCCCGAGAGCATCAAGCGGCGGGAGTGCGGCGGCAAGCTCAGCGCCGACTCGGCCTACAGCAGGTGAGAGCCTATTTTGCTTCTCTTTTATCACGCTCGTTGCGGGATTGCGGGAGAGGATCGGGCTTTATTTTAATACAATTCACCGGCAATCCAGCGCGAGCTCTCTATCTGTCCGTCTGGCTGTCGTGACTCCGTCTTGTCTCTCTGTTTTCTCCCCAACACACAGTCTAAATCGCAAATATTCCAACCACCACGGACGCAGCGCCAACGACGTGAGCGGCAAGCTGAAGCTGTCCAAGTTCTGCCACGAGTGCGGCGCCAAGTTCCCGGACTCGGCCAAGTTCTGCTGCGAGTGCGGCGTCAAGAGACTCAGCCTCTGATGCGGCTTTCTACCGGCCATCGCCGGCATAGTGCGCGATTGAGAGAGAGAGAGAGAGAGAGAGAGAGAGAGACGTCTGGATGATGCTGAATCGAACGAGCGGATTTTCAAATTTCATTATCGTATAGACGCGCTTTGATTCTCTGTCATCCAGGACACACTGCATTTGGAAGATGCATTTTTATACTTGTAATAAAAAGCCCCCTCTTCCCCGGGCTAAGGCAATGATTTTTTACGCGAATGTATATTTAAACTATGGGTTATACTACCCGGCACTTTGGGCGTGCCACCGAATGCAATTTACTACTTATATTTACTACATACGTCTACTCCGTTAAGCTCCGCCGCGACGGACATTTTTTTCTCACCATCGATGCTTGCGGCTCGCGACCGCTCCCACTAAAGTCAATTATACTGGGTTTTTTCCTTTTCATTCGAACTGAGTATCCGCCTAGATATACTTTGCCCATGTGTTCAGACGACGCACAGGTGGACCGGATTTTTCGAACAAACTCTCATAACTATCCTATACCGCAAGCTAAGAATAAAAGCAGACTCTATAAGTGTGTTTTATCGTAACCGTCGATTATAATGTAAAAGTGTCGCACAAAGCAGAAACCATCAGTACTAAATAAAGCCTACATATACTTTTTCTCTGTTCAGTTTTTGCCACCGATAAGTTAATTGTATGCGTAAACGATTCCCTCGATTCGTTGGACGTTGTAACAAGACTGACAGCGAATACGTGTATCGCATCTTATCTGCCGTATTAATCGAATTAACGAACGTATAATCGTCCGCTTGAGAAGTCGCTGTTATGAAGATGATTCACACATCTGCTGCTGCACCAGACGACAAGTTTTTTCTTTTATTTTATCGAATTGAAATCGATGCTTAATTAAATTAAGGTTTAGAAAGTATAGGCTAGTCACTGTTTGCAAAACTAATGTTTGTAAGAAAAATTGTAAATAAGAATAAATGAATTTTTGTAACGAAAATTCTTCCGGTCAACCGAGAAAAACGCCTCGAGTGAGCTGGATATAGATGTACGCATACTAAACTAAATAGCCATCTTCGCTCGAGCGAAAGCGAAGCTAAGCTAATAATGTCCAACACCAAGTCATCAACTGTAATCGTACACAATTGTAATTTGTATCGTATATGAGATGTATTTTTGCAAGTGCAATAAAACCATGCTTGTATTTATATATGTATACGTCTCCCTTCTTTTGTTCTCTCTGTCCAACCTCTCATTCGCGCGTTTCGTCAGACTAACCTTCCTCGCTAGAGTTTTTGGAGAATCGCACTAGTTAAAAATGCTTGGATTGCGAAAGCTCGCAAACGGCTTTCTCTGTGTAAGACGCTTTTAGACAAGAATAAAGAGCTCTGAACCTTTCGAGCGAAGCTCAGGTTATTTTCGCATCCTCAGACGGTCCTGGAGCAGGGGGTTTCGAAGGTCAAGATAAAACGAGCCCTCCACGTCAATGTCGGCTCGGCGGAGAAAACGAGATGCAAAACCGGCGAAGGCGTGAGCGCACATCCCATATCCCTGTCTCCTCGAAACACGTAAAAATAAGCGCCAACACGTGAACACTATACACATATAGAAATACCCGGTGGTCGAGCACTGCTACGACGTGGTGGTGGTCGGCGCGGGCGGTGCCGGTCTCCGCGCTGCCTTCGGCCTCGGGAGCAAGGGCTACCGCGTGGCGGTGGTCACGAAGCTCTTCCCCACGAGGTCTCACACGGTCGCGGCCCAGGGCGGCATCAACGCCGCGATAAGCAGCCACGACGACGACGACAACTGGCTCTACCACATGTACGACACGGTCAAGGGCTCGGACTGGCTCGGGGACCAGGACGCCATCCACTTCCTCACCAGGGAGGCGCCTAAGGCCGTCTACGAGCTCGAGAATTTCGGTAACGAACGTCCATTCCGTTTGTCGCATTATAAATGATTAATTTTCTTCGATATTCCACGAGCGTAACCGACATTGTTCAGGCTGTCCCTTCAGCCGGACGAGCGAGGGGAAGATCTACCAGCGAGCCTTCGGCGGTCAGTCGCTGCGCTTCGGCAAGGGCGGCCAGGCCCACAGGACCTGCGCCGTCTCGGACCGGACGGGCCACTCGGTCCTGCACACGCTCTACGGGCAGAGCCTGCGCCACGACGTGCACTACTTTGTCGAGTACTTTGCCCTCGACCTGCTCTTCCACGGCAGGTGCTGCCGGGGCGTCCTGGCCTGGGAGATGGAGACCGGGCTGCTGCACCGGTTCCGCGCCCACCACACCGTGCTGGCGACCGGTGGCGTCGGCCGCTGCTACCAGTCCTGCACCGGAGCCCACTCCTGCACCGGCGACGGCATGGCCATGGCCAGCAGAGCGGGTCTGCCTCTCCAGGACATGGAGTTTGTTCAGTTCCATCCCACAGGTGAGCCGCCACTATGCGCTTACGAGAGAGCTACAATGAGCCCTGCTTGTTATTATTGTTATTATTATTATTATTATTATTATTATTATTATTATTGTTGTAATATACATCTCTTCCGCGTCAGGCATCTACGGCAGCGGAGTTCTCGTGACGGAAGGAAGCCGGGGCGAGGGCGGCAGGCTCGTCAACTCGGAGGGAGCGTTCTTCATGGATAAGTACGCGCCGAACGCCAAGGATCTCGCCTCCCGCGACGTCGTCTCGCGCTCCATCACGATGGAGATCCACGAGGGAAGGTATTGTCATTTCGCGCGCTAATTTTCGACGACGGGCCGACTTTCTTCGATAATAAGCCAGCATCGCCCGCAGAGGAGTCGGCCCGGAGAAGGACCACATCTACCTGCAGCTGCACCACCTGCCGAAGGAAAGGATCCGCGCGAAGCTGCCCGGCATCTCGCACTTGGCCTGGGTCTTCGCCGGCGTCGACGTGGAGAAGGAGCCGATTCCCGTGATACCCACCGTGCACTACAACATGGGCGGCGTACCGACCAATTACAGAGCTCAGGTTAAATAATATGCCTAACTGTATATAACGAGCGGCGCGAACGCTCTTTGAACGCGAGCCATGAGCGATTATCGCAGGTACTGACGCGCGAGGACGAGGAGGATCAGCCGATCGAGGGACTCTGGTCCGCCGGGGAGACTGCCTGTACGTCGGTCCACGGGGCCAACCGGTTGGGCGCCAACAGTCTCTTGGAGCTCGTCGTCTTCGGCAAGGCCGTCGCCGACAACATCGGCTGCATCACTCGGCCCGGTGAACCACACGAGGATCTCCCGCCGGTAAGAGGCGTCTTTCGATTATTATCTGCTGCGCCTCCTTTATCCGACACTTTCGCACTTTCTGCGCTCACAGGACATCGGCGAGGAAGCCATCTGCCGATTCGACGCGACGCGCTACTCCCAGGGATGCCTTCCGGTGGCCAGACTGCGCGACAAGATGCAGCGGACTATGCACAAGTACTGCTCGGTCTTCCGCACCTGCGACATCCTCCAGCGGGGCTGTCGAGAGATCACGAGGCTCTACACCTGCGAGCTGCCCGACATATGCGTAATCCTCCTCGATGTGTCAAAGAATCGTCGCGATTTTTAGCGCGATTATTGTAGCAGCTCAAATTTCTGACCACACACACCGTACAGGTTCGAGATCAATCGCTCATTTGGAACAGCGAATTGGTCGAGGCTCTGGAGTTGCAGAATCTCATGCTCTGCAGTATGCACATAGTTTACGGAGCGGAGAACCGAAAGGAGTCGCGAGGCGCTCACGCGAGGGACGATTTCAAGGTATGCTCTGCTTCGTTGCCTTTAACGTTCAAATTTTACTGCACGCAAACATGTACCGCAGGAGAGAATAGACGAGTACGACTACTCGAGACCGATCGAGGGTCAAGTTAAGAAACCACTGAACCAGCACTGGCGCAAACACACGCTGGCCTGGGCTCAGGAAGACGGCTCGGTAAGCATACGGAAAATCCGCGTTCAAGAGAAAACAAATAACGACTTTTTGCTCTCGTCGACAGATTTGCATATCATACCGGCCGGTAATCGACACAACGCTCGACGACTCCGAAGCTCAGCACGTCCCGCCGGCTGTAAGATCCTACTAGAACAGCATACTGTCTGCATCATGAAAAAAAAAAAAAAAAAAAAATCAATGAAATCAATGAAATCGCATCGCTGCGGGTCTCTTACTTACTCAAGAGACTGAATTACCATCGAATAAAGTCTCGCCGGAGCTGATTAACCTCTGCGATGCTCCCGTTCGCGATTCATGCTAATTTACTCGCTGTCACCTTATGTTTAATGAAATAAAGATCGGATGTTTTATTCCGGCACTTATTCACCTCTGTTGACAGACTTGATTTTTACGATCGATGCAGACTATCAAGATAATATGCATAGGCGATATATCGACGAGATAAATGCCAGCTGGCTCTGGCTTTCCGCACGTTCCCTTTCCGAAAGAATCCCGTTCCTTCTTTTATCGCGTCGCCACATTTTTAGACTATAAGTCGTCCAATGAGATTCAGCAAATCCTGCCACACCTCTTTCTCTATACCGCTTTGAATTTTTCAAAAACTCCTGGATTCAGCATTTTAATTTTCTTAGAAATTCATGTAGACAAGTACTTGCATAAGCGAGCAGACACGATTCGTTATCTGCCTTGACGGTATCGCATCCACGCTTTGTTTTTATAAAATACCTACCGATAAACTGTTTATTTATTCAGAAAAGGCAAATCAACAATCAACTAAAACAATTGAAAAAAAATACGAATTCAAATTTCCCGCGCGAATCATCAGTGTCGTCCCCGCAGCGCTTCACACATCCCGCACCTCGCCAACTTTTGCCGAATGGCCTCTCAATTCCAACCAGCTCACACGAACAAAACACTCTGGTATCGATCACTCCTCTCCTATAAACACTCGCCTATGCCGAGCAGAATTCCAGAATCCAAAATAACTCGCGTGACCGCACGAGGTCTAGGCGCCATTGGCAGGCCTGCCAGCCATTTTCTCTCCGCGAGTGCGAGAGAGAGAGAGAGAGGACCAGTTGGCGGTATAGCACACAATATAGTCGAGGGGGGCACAGACTCGTCCGCGGCGAAGCAGCAGCGTGTGCGAGCGCAACCAACTCACGTCACGTTGCCGTACGAGAAGTGCGCGAGGTGAAGTGCGTTCGGCTCGCGCCTCCGAAAAAAACACGTAAATACCAGTAGTCCAGCTGAGGAGAGGGTGTGCAACACCGAGTGTCCCGGCCGCCTACAGAGAAGAAGGAACAAAAAGAGAGACAGCGAGCTGCCGCTGTTATCGCTGGCAAGATGAGCGGACTCCTGAAGCTCTCGGCCCTCCTGGCCAAGGGCCTGCCCTCGACGACGCTGGTAAGGACGACCCCGGGCTTCCTCTGCACTCCGACGCTCTTGTTCCTTTTCCCCCTCGCCGTTATGTAATTTAGCGAGACCCGGTGCGCGACTCCCTCGCTCACAGCCCTCCGCACTCTGTACGCTGTGCTCCTCTTTTATTTTCCACTCGCCGTCTACGTGCGCACTGCTTTTTCATCCACGAGACCCCGTACGATATTTCGACCCATTATTTTCCCGTACCGGGGGGCATTATTAGGCGCCAGCAGGGCTTACGTAAGGCTCTTTTGCGCTTGACATTAGCCAGCGCGCTCTCGGGATATCCCGAATTGCATTCTCTGCTAAGTATTACATGCCACCTTCGTCACACGGTGATACTGCGGACACACGTTACTTACTTGCGCGCCCCACGGAAATTCTACCGTGTGTCGAAATTTCCTATATATATGCGGCGCCGCGGCGGCCCGACGCTTAGCAGACGATTTTGCGCGCTGTTTTTCCATATGCAACGCGCCGCTGCATCGACTTGTTTTTCTATACTTTCCTAGTTGGGGGAGGCTCAAGGGGTTGATTGTTGAACAGGGGTTTTTGTGACTGCTTGTTGGTTTTGAACTTGGTGGGACTATTTACTCATGTCTTTCAGTCTGCAATTCGGGTTATTGTTTATTCATTTGTTCTTCTTTAGGTTTTTCAGCATTTGAACTTTTTTCCTCAAGCATGTGTGCATTTTTCTGTTTGTATATCTGCGCGTTTATATAACGTTCCCGGCATTCACAGCTGTTCAATAAAGAATTCCTTGTTTCAGTTCAATAAAAATTCCATGAAAATAATCTTCACTTTTCATCTAACATTGTTTTGCTGAAAACTGCCGTATTTATGATGATTACAGATTACTGAATTGGCTTTTGAATTTTAATATAAATCATGTGTTTGCTCTTGTGCAATACTGTGAAAGTTTGTGCAATTCACTTATGACAATTTTATTTTATAAGACAAAATTATATAATACTATTCTGGCACAAATAAATTGGGTGTTATAACCTTTTGACTAATTGCCGTATTTTTACTAAAATCAATTATTAATCCGACAAAATTGCTGTCACAATTGCAATATGATTCACTCGTGATTTTTATGTAACACATCGATGCAGTGTGCTAATTCCTTTGATGACTGTAATAATTGACGACAGCCTCTACACACATGCATGAATACAGCCAACACGTCTTTCTAGAAGTGTACAATATACGCCAGTCTGATAAGAATTAATCATCTTCCAATGCCCAATTAACTTCTTCTCATACAGTGTTGACTTACCCAGCATCTTTTTGTAAACCTCTACGATAAGATTCAATTTTCCTCTTTTCTCTATTATTTTCTTTCAGTTTTAATTTACAAAGATTTAAACCAAAGATAACTTTTATTCTATTACCTATTATAATAAACATTAATATTCCCAAATAATTTTAAATCATCTGTCATTAGCAGTCATGCATGATATTTTTCTATTTTCAGAACAAATTAGGCCTACCCATTATCAGCCAACGGGCTCTACATTACACACCCAACAGTGGTTTTGCTAAAACTTCAGATGGAATTTCGCAAAACTACCCTGTAGTCGATCATACTTTTGATGCAGTGGTAGTTGGTGCTGGTGGTGCTGGTCTCCGAGCTGCCTATGGTCTAGTCGAGGAGGGTTTCAAGACTGCTGTGGTCACCAAATTATTTCCAACAAGATCTCACACTGTTGCTGCCCAAGGAGGTATCAATGCAGCGCTTGGAAATATGGAGGAAGATAATTGGCAGTGGCACATGTATGACACAGTCAAGGGTTCTGATTGGCTTGGAGATCAAGATGCCATTCACTACATGACCAGGGAGGCCCCAAAAGCTGTGATTGAATTAGAAAATTGCGGCATGCCTTTCAGTCGAACTACTGAGGGTAAGTTAATCAAAAAGAGCACAGCCATCCTTGATGAAGAACAATTGAATTATGACTGAGTGATGAACGGCAGCAAAAATGATAGTACATAAGAAGGCATGAATGAAATTTTAGTCTCAACTTTCATTGTTTTCATTGGTGAAAATTTTAAACGTGCCTTCTTTTTTATGCATAATAGAATAAGCATCTTGAATTAATAAATGTTTAACACAGAACTTTGACAAAGAATATTTATTAAGGATCACTCATCGATGAATGCACTGTGATGGTTGCAGTATCAGTATCCGAATTGCTCATTGCATCTTGGTTATTAGCCTTACATAAAATATTAAAAATAATCAAAACATGTTTTACCGGATGAAACGTTACTTTATAAACTTTTAAACAGTATAAATGCAAGGAATAATAGTGTAAGAACAACCTTTGACCTTTTCTGGCTGGTTTCTTTTCTTTTGGTTTCAGCTTTTCGTTTAGAGACACGTGTAACAGACTTCTTAGATTGCTGGTCACTGCTCTCGCCAATCTTTCTATTCTTCAGTCTCTTGACAGTCTTTGCAGCTGCAATGTATGGCTGCTTCTGTTCATCTGTCATGCTTTTCCATCTTTCTCCACATGTTTGAAAGATGTTTCGACCAGTTATCATGTCAGGGTAATCCTACAGCAGGAAATTGTTCAATTTTACAAAGAGTACTCTAGTCAAATTCAATTCGGTTTTTTACCTGCTTGAAGTCTTGTACAAAGTTGACAAACGCATTAGCACTTCTCCAACGTTTTGGCTGAATATTATTCAGCATACGACTTTGATTTTGTGGAGTTGCTGCTCTGGACTGTGCTCTGGAACCTCTGGAAGACATTTTTTCACGTCATACAAATATACTTCACTACACGTTAGATCGTTCTCAACGAAAAAACTAAAAAAATAAGTCAATGACTGGAGCGATATTGAAAAAAAAACGAAAAAATTTGCACGTCGTGAATAAACGCGATAATTACCAGTCTTTATCGCTTGAATTACCTGCTCTGTTTCGATGATTTGTGGCTCGAGTTGGCACGATTCTCTTGACGACTTTTCACATCGACATCTGGCTCTTTCAGTTTTTCATCATTTTCCAAAACTTGGACCTCATCATCCTGCTCATCTACTTCGTCCCGTTGTTCTTCCTCCTGTCGCTCTTCCTGCTCTTCCTGTCCTTCTTCGCGTTCTTCCTCTGTACCGTTTTCCCGATCATCCTGCTCGTCCTGCTCGTCGCCACTTTCTCGAAGTTCTTCGATGTCCATATCGTCAAGGAAAATGTTAGATGCGAAATTAAGCTCAAACTGTCATTTTTTGTACACTCTTTCTTTAAATTTTTCGTTTTCGGATACGTCCAATTTTTTGTGTGAAAATTTTGGAAAAAGACGTCTAGGGATATAACAAATGCTCACCCGGTTGTTACGCATTGATTCTTTTGTCTTTCGTTCGGAAGTATCTGAAGATAGCGCTTTTTTGACTTACAAGTGGCATCGCGCTTTGAATTCTTTCGAATATTCCTTACGAAATCTATAATAATTGTGAAAACATTTTTTTTCAGGTAAAATCTACCAACGAGCCTTCGGAGGTCAATCTCTCAAGTTCGGCAAGGGAGGTCAGGCTCATCGTTGCTGCTGCGTCGCCGACAGAACGGGACACTCGCTTCTGCATACACTGTACGGACAGTCTCTCAGTTTCGATTGCAATTACTTCATCGAGTACTTCGCTCTGGACCTGCTGATGGAGGATGGTGAGTGTCGAGGCGTCATTGCTCTCTGCCTCGAGGATGGCACGCTCCACCGTTTCCACGCCAAGAACACGGTGCTGGCCACCGGTGGATACGGTCGTGCTTACTTCTCCTGTACGTCCGCCCACACTTGTACTGGTGACGGTACTGCTATGGTCTCTAGGGCGAACCTGCCCAACCAGGATCTTGAGTTCGTGCAGTTCCATCCGACCGGTGAGTTAAGATTTTACAGCTTCATCACTAATAATGATTATTGAAACGAGGTTTACATGAGCGTAAACACAATCGCAGGTATCTATGGTGCTGGTTGCCTGATCACCGAGGGCAGCAGAGGAGAAGGTGGCTACTTGGTGAACAGCGAGGGTGAGAGATTTATGGAGCGTTACGCTCCCGTGGCCAAGGATCTCGCGTCTCGAGACGTAGTCTCAAGATCCATGACCATCGAGATCCGCGAAGGCAGGTGAGTGATTGCGAAAATATCGTATACTTTATACTGCCTTTTGATCGTAAAATAGCACACTTTACAATGCGCAATAAAATAACGAATCGATGGTTTGCATTGCAGAGGAGTCGGTCCCGAGAAAGATCACATTTACCTGCAGTTGCATCACCTGCCACCAGAGCAGCTCGCTGCCAGGCTACCCGGAATCTCCGAGACAGCGATGATCTTCGCTGGAGTCGACGTTACACGCGAACCAATCCCTGTGTTACCCACTGTGCATTACAATATGGGTAAATATAAAAAGAGTAAAACAGTTGTGCGCTGAGAATAGTAAAAATGCTGACTACATTAATGTATTTTAGGTGGCATTCCAACTAATTACAGAGGACAAGTTTTGACGTCCAAGAACAACCAAGACTCGGTGGTACCAGGCCTCTATGCCTGCGGTGAATCTGCTTGCGCCTCCGTCCACGGAGCTAACCGACTTGGTGCTAACTCGCTGCTGGATCTGGTTGTATTTGGCAGAGCTTGCGCGAAAACCATTTCTGAGGAGAACAAGCCTGGCGAAAAGATTGGAAGCCTCCGAACTGTAAGTTTTATGACACTAAAAATTAAAATAATTAAAAGCGTGATTGTGTACTTCGAACTTAATTCTCTTGCAGAACGCTGGAGAAGAATCAGTATCAAACCTCGATAAAATAAGAAATGCTAAAGGAAACATCTCGACTGCTGAATTAAGACTGACTATGCAGAAGACTATGCAGACTCATGCCGCTGTCTTTAGGCAGGCTGACACCTTGCAAGAAGGTATTCAACTTTTTGGATTTTCATTTTCAAAATAATGAAAATATTATTTAAATCTGTAATAGGTTGCAAGAAAATGTCCGCGTTGTACAAAAAGCTGGATGACCTCAAAATTACCGATAGATCCCTCATCTGGAATTCTGACCTGATCGAGACCCTCGAGCTTCAGAATCTGATGGTCAATGCAATGCAGACAATCTACGCCGCAGAGAACCGTAAGGAGAGTCGTGGTGCCCACGCACGAGAGGACTTCAAAGACAGAATCGACGAGTACGATTACAGCAAGCCACTCGAAGGACAGCAGCCCAAGCCTTTGGATCAGCACTGGCGAAAGCATACTCTCACGCACGTCGACATCAACACTGGAGACGTAAGTTAATTAACTTAAAAATTCTAAATTCTACGCAAGTAAGAAAGATTATAACGATGTTAAACGTTTACGTTTTTATTTGAAGGTCAAAATCGACTACAGGCCTGTTATAGACCATACACTAGACGACAAGGAATGCAAAACTGTACCACCTGCAATTCGTTCTTATTAGACTAATTTTCCGGGGAATCTCTTGTACGTAGTCTTTATCCTTTATATCCCGGTAATTTGGTTAGGCGAATTGAAAAATTATGCGAACGAGTCACGAAAATTGCATGAACACCCACAATCAACGATTAATTTCGGAGAAATTATGACGACGAATAACCACGAAGATCTAGTTGAAATCAGACAAGCCAAGTCGTTAACATTGAGTGAACCTATTTACTTTTCCTGCGAGTACCAAAGTCAAGTTTTTAAACCTTTTTTCCCCGGTGTTGAGAGAAATGCTCACAAAACAAATAATATTTTCAACGACGAGATAGACTCTCTTGGTACAAGGCAGAGGCGTTACTTACAAGCAACTGTGAGATCTTAGCCTTAGTGAAGATAATAATAGCTGATTAAAGAAAAGTATGTACGCGAATCTTACACGGAGATCGGTAAAAGAAGTTTTCTTATTTTACTAGGGTGAATTTCTAAATTTATATATAAATACATTTTCTGAATGCTTTTAGAATTGAACTATTTACTTTTACATTAAACTTAAATGATTAGATAAATAATGTAAACCTAAAATACGCCTTGTAAGTTCTCCTTGAAGGTTTGCTAAGATAAAACCATTATGCCACTTGTAAAGCGGTTTCATACTTAAATATTGTCAAAATAATAGAATGTCTTCGCTATCAAATTTTCTCTAGCTATAAAGCATCGCTGCAATTATTGTAAATAAAACAACTATACTCTTGTAAAGGCGAAGACTATAAAAGTAGCCGCGAAAGTTGTAAAAGAAGAGAATGTTTACCACACGATTGTCCATCGTCATCAGAGATAACGTTTACTTTGTACCGTATTTTCAGTTGTGAATTCAAATGAATTACGTAACATGGAATCGATCATTGTATTGACAAGTATTAAATGAAAAGCGAGCGTTTACCAGTATTTTGACGCGTCTTTCTTTTACCTCACATGCTGCACACACAGAGTTACGATCTCTGCTATAAGGCGAAACAAGAAAGAGCTCAATCGCCGTTATCTATGAAACGGACACTAGTTTCTACTTTGCGGCCGTGCTAATTATTATTCGCGAGCTCGATGTCAAAACTTGTAAAGTTTTGCACCAGATTGTGTAATAATTTAAACAAACATCCACGAATCGTGCAAAGTTTAAGATGCGGCACAAGCACGAACTTATTTTTTATTTATGATGAAGAATATTTTTGAACAATCTTTGATCATATGGACAGGCTGCTGTAAAGGGTGTATGTGCGAATATGATTGAGAAAATTGTTAATAAACACACGAAGACACCTTGAATTTGAATAAATTTTGCATTTTATTTGTTGAATAAGATCTCGGCTTTATAATTAGTCATCGATTAAGTAAGTTAATTAGCATTAATTAAAATGTAGGAAGGCTAAGGAGGCAAATTTTTTAAAATTATGAAATACACAATGAATTACTATAGACAAGTATCGTTTATTGAGCCCAATTTTCAACGGTATACGGCTATAAATAAAAATGTTTACAATATTAAATAAAAATTACAATCGTAGAGACATTTTCTAAAGCATCAAATTAGAACTCGTCTCGAGAGCTAATACTTCAGAAAATTTTACAATTAATTCCGTTTAACCTAATGATGAACGATTGACAATGAAAAATAAATCGTATGCAACATAAAACGCAATTTCTCGCATTTTGAAACAATGTAGTAGTTAATGCCATGGAGAGAACTTAAAGTTTTATCCGAAATAATTGTGCACGGAGAAGTCAAACGCTCAATTCGCGATGACATAAATGCTTATTCCTTTAAGTCGTTTCTTTTCTTGGTTTTTGTTATTTCGTGAGCTACACAAACACTTAAGCCGACATTTTTTCCGCTATAATATTGTTTTTTTTTTTCGTGTACTTTTCTATTTGTCCGAGAGGTCAAACGCGATTCAAGCTTTCTCCGCAAACGCTGAAATAAATATACATTTTGTACACTATTTTACATTCGCTCTATACTTTCAATGTTCAGGATAGCTGCTGGTTCGTTAAAAATTCGTTGCAAACAATGGAATCAATAGCTGCGTGAGAATGGAGGAAGGAATTTTAACCGAGAAAAGAAAACTCCGATCGAACACAAAGAAAAGAACGAAAAAAGTAGGGCATCGCATTTTGTCGCCGGGAAAATAAGACCTCTATCGGACCATGCACTTAGTCTTATCAGTTTCAATTAGCCTAATATTCACATAACATACAAACGAGTCCCGTCCCATCAATGTTCGGGTCGATGAAATCGATTTCTCTATATGTTTCAAATAGTCGTAATAGGCGAAGCGCCGATAGTGGACGAAAAAAAGAACCAACATATTCGTAAATTAATCGGTAATCACGACGGGCAGACAGTCTCGAGTTTGTCCGGCATACGGACGTACAATTGTGTTTATGTATGTGTTCTTTTCATCCGAGTCAACAGTCACGGAAAGGGCTAAGAAAACAACCAAAAGTCATCTATTATAGACGAAACTTTGCCAAAGGTATATACAGTACGTGTAAGCTCAGTACTCTTAGTCTCTCGCTTTTCGTCGCGAGTTCTATACGCACGTACACGCGATTGGCAATTCTCCCGCTACTGGTATGTATTATATACTACAAAGAATAAACCGAAGAGTCGGACGCTACGTTAAATAAACGATTCGAGCCATGCGAATTCCATATTCCGTATACAATTTGCAAGCAAACGCGCAGCCGCGAGCAGAGGCGTTGTTAATTTTCCATTTTCTCGAGGAAGGCTATCAATGAATATCTCCTCGAAGCGTCGATGTCGCTGCTCACCTCTGCCCTCGCTTTCGAAACTATACAGTAAGAAACGAAGGAAAACTGACTATCGAACGGGGGAGCTCACGCTGAGGCAAATCCAATAAGCTACATTTCACAATTATACAATTATACAATTCGGTGGCCGCTCGGGCCCCCGGGATACGTATTACACCCACACGTACAAGCACACCGTGTGCACGATGCGCTCAGCCGAAAGTTATACGTACGACGATCAGTAGTGTGGTTTTCCGCTTCATCCAATAAAAAATAAAGAGAAACAAGCGGAACGCTAGTCAGCCCGCCGGCGTCCGTCGCGTCGGATGAATGTTACTAGCCCGCGAGCGAGCCACGCTCGCGGGACGCGTTCGTCCCGTGATAAAACGCGCAATCGGCGCCGGGTCCGACGTGACAGCAGCGCGTCGCGTTTCTCGGACGCAAGGAACTCGCATAGCTTACATAAATTTCACGCGCTTTACAATTAATAATTAATAGCAATGATAGTAATAATGATAATGTTTCTCTCTCTCTCTCTCTCTCTCTCTCCCTTATATATTCACATATCTCTCGTCACGCTGCTAACGCCGAAGGAGACGTCGATGATGACGACTCGCGCTTCTCTCAGTCTCGCTGTCAGTGTGTCCTTCGAGAACCCCACACAAAGACGCTCCTTCGCTTGGAGCCACGCACACTCTTCGACATCTCTGACGCTCCGTGAAATTGTTGATGTTGGTGCTGCTGGTGGTCGTTGATGTAGATGCGTATGACGATGCTGATGGTGTCGATGAGGCGCGTTGATATATAATATATATATTCTCAGTAATGGCTTGGTGATGGTATTAAGTCTTGTGTGCGGTTGTGTGTTGGCCGCCGGCGTCCTGGCTGGCGCTGCTGCTGCCGGCGGGCTCGGGACTGGCTCACGAGGTGGCCCTCAGCTTCTCCAGAGCGGGTACCAGCGACTCCTCGAGCGTCGGTCCGCAGCTCAGGGCGCACTCGCCGATCCATCTGGCCTTGCCGCTGGCGTGAGACTGCAATCGGGAGAAAATCCAGTATAATTAAAACCACGCTCGCAAATTAGATCGTCGGGGGGAATTTCCCCGGAGAGCCGAACGCTGCTTACCATGGTGAGGTCTCGCTTCCAGACCGCGTGGCAGCGGCCGTCGCACAGCGGACAGGGTCTCTGGAGGGAGTAGCCGCCGCACTCGCTGCAGTCCAGGGACACGTGCTCCTCGCTCCACGACACTCCGCATCTGCAGAAGAGAAAATTCCGTTGTTATTATACTTTCTCGCAAGAGAACTGTTTGCGCCGCTAATTATTAAGAGAAAAACCCAATTGAATTTCTAGATTCGCCGAGCTTCCGGTCATTACGGTAATACGCTCTACAACGTTGCGCAATAGCTGTTTATTATTCGAGTCCTCGTGCGCGGCTCCTGGGCATTATCCGGATAGCCGTCATCCCGCATTCCTCGCGGTCGATCGCGAACACACGAGGCGGGAGCTTGCCCTCTCGCCGCGCATGCATACCCGCGAGTGCAGGATCAATACGGAGTATACGCGCGCGCCGGCTGACAGAGAGAGAGAGAGAGAGAGAGAGAGAGAGAGAGAAACTTAAAGCGTATATTTCGGTGCAGTCGCCGAAAATAGCGCGGCTACGTGCGCCGTGTAATGACGAAATCGACTCGCGTCTGTGTAGAATAAGTATCTCAGTGCGCTGATCTCGCTCGCCATGGATACCGATATAGTCCGCGATGTGAATCGAGAAGCGTAAACATAGAGCCGCGACAATGGACATCCGTTTGGGTTTTTCTCCTTTTCTTCGGCGCACAAAAGCGCCGAGCTCGAAAAATGCGGGACACTCACGTGAAGCAGGAGTTGAGCTGGGCGCGAAGCTCCTCGATCGTGAGGATGGTGTCCTGGTACTGCGGGTGCGAGCCCAGGGACTCGTCTACGCTGCCGCAGAGGCTGTGGCAGGACAGGGAGATGTTGCTCCTGAAACATGAAAAGAATGACGGATCGTTATTATGTATCTTATCGGCGGGGCTTACGTAAAGCGGCGGAAAAAAATCAGCGCGCGCGAGAAACTCCAAATGACAACGCGAGCACGTGGCAGCTGTCCCCATCGGTGCGAGATATCCGCGCGGAAAACGAGCCTCGGAAGCTTACGTAAGCCCCGCATCGAGAATTATTATGCGCTTTTTAATAAATCGTTGCAAGCTTCCATGCACAATGCAGCGAGTCGGGTCTAGTTAGACCGAGCGCTGTTAATAAAGAGCCGGGCATTAATAACGATCGTTTATAATTCGAGGCGGCAGACTCGGGGGCGCGCGCGTGTCGGCTCTGTATATTTCCCACCTGACTGGGTGAACACTGGGCAGCCAAATATTGCCAGTCACCGCTGAGACTCTATAAATATACGCGCACGCATGTGCCTGGAAAACTACTTATCTGGTTAATTGCTCGCGCGAGCTTTCATCGCGATCGTTATTTTCGTCGAGAAACAGCCTCGGCCGAGGTCTTTGGCCAGGCGAGGAAAGTTCCGCGAATTTAAACGGCGAAAAAAGTCGTTCCGCATATGCGCGAGCTTGCTTTGCAAGAATTACACATTCGCGCACGTGGATTTTTTTTTTGCGCGCGCGCGCGTATATGTATATTCAGAGCCGCGCGAATATTTGTTTTCGTAATCGCGGCGCGCGAGTGTTTACGGTTATGTCACGCGAACCGCCGAAAAGTGGTCCACGTAACAGCGGTTCTTTATTTTCAGAGCTTATATTAATTAAAAACAATCCAATCGCGCAATATCCTTTCCCCTTCAAAGGCCGGCTTTAATAACCCGCGCTGACCCGCTTTTCTGCCGACCCAATCTTCGCTGCACAAAAGCTCGCGCGGCGCCTTGAACTTGCGCGGAAATGCGAATCTCGCAAGCACGCAAGCTGCTCGTGAATTTTACCGATCACGTGTGCTAGAGGGAGAGAAGAAAACAGCGGCCGCTGGAGTAATGAGATCCGTCGATTTCAATTTTTATTTTATTCTTAGACGCCCGCACTACAGTCAATTCGGCCTGTCAATTTCGTTACTCCGTTGCACAGCTGGAGCGAAGGAAGTACGTCAGGTCGAATGAAAGGATCCGTCGTCGGCTTGAAGGCGAAAAAGGCCATCGATTAATTGCGTTACGTCACCGAGTGCCGCATGCGATACACAAAAGCGAGAGAGAGAGAGAGGTTCAATGTTTCGGCTGCTCTTGAACCTGACCGTCGACATTCAGACTTACGTAAGCGCGCGATATGCCTCTCTCGGCGGAATATTTTTAATGCACTTATGCGTGACTGGCGAGTCGATACCGATCTTCTCTCTTCCGGGAGAGGAAGAAGTCGTTTATGAAAAAGCGACCGTCGGGGCTGGTTTTTTTCAACGTATACCTATTTATATGCGCGATAACTGGACAGAGCTTTTTTTAAACGGCGCATCTCTTTCAGCCGCAGGATCCGCGGGCTGAAAATAGAACTGCAAACAATGTATTGTTACGATCGATCGTCCAAGTTTTATTGCCTGCAGCATTGTGCCGATTTCGCGAAATCGCGATGGGTTTCTTTTTCCGCTCGAAAATTCGGCTTCTCGTTGTTCGCTGGAATACAAACATCCGGATGTGCATATTCTTCTCTTACGTAAAGTACCGATGCTTTGAAAATTGTGCGAGTGCTCGTTGCGTAGAACAGAGCGTCGTTTTGCGAGCAGATAAGGCGAATACTAGGATAACTCGAAATAACTAGACTACGAACACATCGCGGAGATAACGCGCCGAAAGAACATTCGTTTCTATTCTCCAACGCCTCGTAAAATCAATTATAGCGCGGCGAGTCTCTTTCAGAACCTCGGCTTTCCCATCCGATTTCAGGGCCGCTTGGCGAACAATACGCAAGGTCACTTCGCCACTAGCCGCGAGGACGCTCGTCTAAGCAAAAGCGCCGTCCGTTACACACGTTTTTGGCACGTGCCGAGATGAATAGGGCGCTTTTTCTTTTAAGCGAGAAGTGCCCGATTAGCGAAAGTGTAACTGACACAAGGCTTTATTAATCAGTCCGCGGAAAAGCATTACAGGTTATAGTCCAATGCAGCAGCAGAAACGACGCTAAAATAAGCTAATGTTCTAATGGCTGCGCGACGTTCCGACGGTGAATCAGTAAATATGCGTGGGTGTTCGCGATTTTATTCGCGCGTATATGCCTATTGTTAGAGCTCCGCTTCTCATCGTTATTAGTAATTTTGATCGTCCGAATAATGCGGCTGCCGAGCGTGACGTAGGAAGAAGCTACAAAATCTTTACTGCGTCGTTATGTTTTTTCTTCCACTGGTCGCCCGTTTTACGGCGCATTGTCCGCGCGCTAACGTAATAGCGGCAAAAAATAATTAGCATCCGCTAATTTTCGCATCGGCGAGCTTGCGAAACGTTGCAGTCCAGCGGAAATGTAGGCTGTGCGAGTTTCCCCTCGCGATTTGCGAGTAACGCTCTGTGCTCCAGATTAAATCCTTATCTTTGAAGCGCGCCGGTTCGCCAATTCAACTATTGCGCTGAATCGAAACGAAACGAGCTTTATTTGCCGATAGAGTTTTACAACGAGTTTTACGCTCGTTACGGCCAGAGACAAACAAACAAACAAGCGCCGAAATTATAAACACATGAGTGCAGAGCGAACTTACCCATGACGAGAGAGATTCTCAGTGGTGTTTTGCACGGACGTGACAGACATGTTGCTTCCGTGTACTGTGTTGGCTCCTGAAGAAACTGTAACACAAAGCAGAAGAGGATCCGCTATTACTGACAGTCCAACTCGAACTGAGCTTCTCCGCGGGCTCGCGTCGGAGTATATAGTGCGCATCTCTTCGTATACATTGTCGCGATAATCGTCTCCGCCGGTGAAGTCCCCACTCGACCACGTGTAAACAAGGAAATTCCGTACGTCATGCGTGTGTGTAGGAGCTGCCAGTGCCGTCAGTGACAATTGGGCCGAACCGTTGATAATGGCCGGAAAGCCGGGGCGCTTCGCGAAAATTCCTCGGCTGCATTCTGATGCATATTCCCCGGCATGCCTTCAGCTGCGCTGGAATGTCGGATCGGAGGTGGGGAAATTTCGCTGCGAGCGTCGTGATTCAGCGGCGGTTCGACGTAACGTAAAGGAGCGCAGTGGTTTTTCCATTGATTCGCGAGCGAGAGTCCAAAAGTCCGATTTGGCAGGCTCGGCTGCAGAAATACTTTATACGCGATCAATCGCGGACTATAGGCCGGTGTGCTTTACGTAACCGCGCACATCAGCGTCACACAGCCAGATGTAATCGAGTCTCGCGCGGCGTAACGTAATCGCGCAGGCATCTGTGTGAGTTGCTGTGTGCTGAAAATCCGGTACTTATCCGGTACTTTTCCACACATGTCCGAAAGCCGAGCATATAGCACCCGCACGTGTGCGATGCGGAGGTATAGATAAGGGCAATCGATGCGCGACCAGCCACAGTCAGCTAGTGCACCAAGGGCGCATCGAGTTATAGCAGCGGCGAGTACGTCACGACAGGAGTGATTTTATCTACCGTCTAGGGATGATTATTTTAGACGCCGCAGAGACTACAGGATCGGCTCTGAATTTCGCAGTGGAAATCGTCCTCGTTCGAGAAACTCTTTCTCGGTATCTCGGTGAAATTCCTCTTCCATAGAAGTGCGTTTCGCCTTGACGAGCCGCACTTTCTCTCGACAGCAACTCTCGTCTTTCGCGATTTTCAGCGCGGAAGTTGTACGGGACGGCGGGCAGAGTCCACGGTTTCCCAATACGAGAATTCCTGTTGAAATCGAACGTGTCGAAAGCGCGAAACTCTCCGAAGAGGAAAGTCGACTCGAAAAATGGGACATGGCTGCAGGTATACAATAGCCGCTGCTCGCGCGCATTTTTCCAAGTTCCTCGACCCTGAGCCGAATGATCATCTCGCGCGCGCTATTTTTACCCGAGAGAGCAGAGACGCAAACGGCTTGTTGACATTCCGCATCTCGCGCGCGCCGATCAGCTATCGATCTATAGAGCGGACTATACTACTCTCTTTCGGCGCAAGGGCGAAGCTCCTCGAATATATGCGCGCGCATAATGCACTTTGTCGCTAAGTATCGTGCGTCACGATTGCACCGCGATCGACGTCTACGCACGCTCGCGGCGTGTTTATGTTCCTAATCGCGCCGGCGAAGAATTCCTTGACGCACGCGCGCGGTGCGAGCGATTTTTTGCATCGAGCGCGATTCCGATAACAGAAATATGCCGCGAAAAGCGCTTCCTCGTTTTCCCACCAGCCGGCTGCATCGAAAGAGAAATATTTACGAGCGCGATGCCGTCGATCTATTATTATTTTCGTATACACAGAGACCGCAGCTGCTGCGGCGAGCAGGAAAAGCCGGGGAAAAATCGAGGGATCGGAAACCCAATACGCCGAGCGGTGAACTAACGTAGACCTGCAGAGAGAATATCAAGGATTTCTTCTGCCCGCACACGCAGCGGTCCGCTGAAGGAAAACCGACGGTCTATATCGTGCTCTCGCGCTTTCGGACGACCAGCAGGTCCCGTTACCCTCCATTAATTACGCAAATAAACGGCCTCCCTCTACTGACGTAGATTAGAAAGAGCCTCCCCTTCGCGCGCGTCTATCGAACGTCCGATACAGAATCGATTCGCGGGAGAAAAAACCTCTCTCAGGTACAACAACGTTAAAGGCCGCTGCGCACGCTCTCGCCTGTATATCATTGTTGCATATAAATCGGTGACGCAAATTACGCTGCCGAGAGAAGGCCGCGCACTTGAGCTTTTTTGCGCGCGGGCACCTGTCGAGAATGAATATTTATTTAACCAGCCGGTGCGCCGAATTTTTCCGCGGCGACGCGCGTCAGTAGCCGACTCCATCAGATTCAGTCTACTCAAGCATTGTGTGGATATGAGCGCGGAACTAATTCTCGATCGGATCGAGGCATTACATTTTTATTTTCTTAGAGCAACACAGCCGAATTGTTTTACGACGCAGAAGAAAACAAATGATGATTCGAGTCGCGAGAGCGTGATTAATCAACGATAGAGAGAGAGAGAGAGTGATGATGATGAGCCACGAATCGGCGGTGACTTTCCGCGTAAGGAATAATCTCGACGGCAAAAAACTCGGAATCCTCGAGCCGAGCCAATAAAGCGCACGTGTAGCTCGCGCGACAGGTATCAGCGCAGCTTCTTCCCACACACATACCGCAGGCGTATAAAAAGCGCTCCGTTATTATGCGCCGCTTGTACAGCGGTGTGGGCTGCGTTAAATTCTCTCTCAATTAATTGACTCGCCTCTTGCGTCGACTTTAGCGGGATTTTTCAAAATTTTTCAAATTTTCAAAATTCGCGCCCTCTCAGCGGGCGAAAATTAATTATGCCGCAATATACAATTATTTCGCGTGGAAATGGCGTAGGCGAGCTGTGTATATACAGAGAATGCTGCTTCGGATTTCCATCTCGTCATCGTCGAACTGCGCAGCGACGTATCAATTGATTTAAAAAAAGCACCGACCGCATCCCGCAGGAACTTACGTACACACCTCTCGCGGCCGATGCATATTTTTAAATCATTCGATATCCAGCCTCGAGACGACTACAATGCCCCAGGGAACTTTTATACACTCGTCGCACCAGCTCCGGCCTGACGTCACGAGGCGATCGCTGCCCTCCGCCGCCGCACAGCGCGTTTAACGTATTTAGTTATACAATTAGACGGCCGAGAACCAGCGCTAACTGGAACCGCTTGAGGTCTCGCGCGTGTGCGCGCACGACGTATAGAGCGCAATTATCGCGCGGTGTACACACTGTGTGTCCTGTCGAGCCTCCACTCGGGAGATGCTGAGCGAGTGTGACAGAATATGGGTACTTCCCCCGACTGCATACGCGCAAGGCTGGCCAATAGAGTCGTCGCCTATCAGGCGCAGGACGATCGCGTGTACGCAGTTTGTCAGCGTCGTGTCCAAGGTGGCCTAATAAAGTATATCGTTTTTGGCAAAGCTCCGCCTCTCGGCCATCGCCAATTTCGAGATTCTTGGCGCCGCGAAATATACGCGCTCTTTTTTGCTGCTATAATTTCTGAGAAAACGGAAAACCCCTTGGCAGCTCGTCAAGAAAACTTCTGCGCTTCCATTCGCAAGGACGCATCGAGACCGCGCGCCTGTGCGTAATTGATGAACCTACGCGCATCGGATGCAGGTGTCGAACGACTCCGCCATAAAGCCGGAGGAAAAAGCTCCGAGCCGCGCTACATAGCCAGCACATGGGGAGCGAGAGAGCTTCTCGCCTCTCTCAGCGAGGGGTGGAAACGAGGTCGACAACCCTTCGGGGCGGGGGGGGGGGGGGCTTTGCCACCACGCCATAGGCTACTGTACTGCGCGGTGCGTGCGTGTGTGTGTGCGAGCGCGGGCGAGAGAGAGAGAGAGAGAGAGAGAGAGAGAGAAGAGGAGTTGCATCGCGCGGCAGATATTGACCGAGAAGCGGATTCTCCGTCCCGCTCGCACTTTGCGACCCTTCTCGAGCTCTTTCCCGCCCTGCTCGCTCCGCTTTTCACGTGTAGGAGAACGTAGCCACCATAGGCTAGCCGATGAGAAGTGCGTTGCAAAAGTCGCTTGTAAAAATGTACGATCAAGCGCGAAATAAAAATAGAGCCGCCAGGCGTTTATTATTAGACCTCTAACAAAGCGCGGGCTCGTAATAAAAGACGGATAGTGTGCGAGGTAACGAGTACGAGACTCTCCCGAGTTGACAAGGGAGGCGCTCTTTCTCACGGCCGAAGAAATTCGAGTCCGCGCCAAATGTTTCGCTGTGTTTCGCGAGAAGCTGCTGGCGCGTGGCGGATGTCAGAAGACACCGCGAGTCTTATCGCCGTCGGTTCCGCTACGAGCTGCTCTTTTCCCGTCGTCGTCTGGCCAATAATGTAGTTCGAACGAGTTGTCCGCTCGACGTTATAACGGTGAGGATCGAGGCTGATGTTATCGGTGACAGCAGGATATGCTCGATTCTTCAACGCCGTACAATTAGGGAGTACCGAAATTCGACGAGCTGACGCCCTTTCTCTCGAGGATCCCCTTCATCGGCCGCATATTAATGGGATGGAATTAGAGGCCGTCGGATTATCCCGGGAGATAAAGGCCACGACGACGACTAACGCTATTCGTAATCTTCGAGGCGTTTTTTAGAAAGCCGAGGCTGCGTTCGAAAAAATCGATATAGTATATAGTCGCCACGGCCAAATTCCAGGGAGTTTATCGAGCGTCGAGAGCGATAAATCGCGAGAAAATAGTAGAAGCGTTGCCGCCGCGAGAAGCGCTATATTATAGCGAAGAGTAAGAGAACGCCCCGTTTTTCCTCGGCATCGATTTTCCGAGGCGCGAGAGAGAAGCGCTGGATGTTGCCTGCACTCGCGCGTTGCCTCGGGAGAGAGAGAGAGAGAGAGAGAGAGAGAGAGAGAGAACACGCTGCGCGTCTAGTAGAAAGAAGCTTATTGCTTTTTCAAGCGGCTATCCTCCCAACGTTAGCATTAGAGTCGAATGCGCGAGAATTTTTGAATAGTAATCGCAGAAAAAACGTATGCATACATTCCAAGCCTACATACATTGCCTTCAGGCAGGCAATCAGTCATATTTAAGCGGCTGCTTTAATAACCAAATGCCCGTCGGGACTCGGCGTATACATATGTAGGATGCGAAGCCACGCTGCGAGCACGAGGCTGAAAATTTGAATTTTCCGTTACGGAGCTGCTGCTATGCGCGCTACTTTGAAAATTCACAGTTAGCGCGTACGCTGCCGATGATTATGTGGTATAAGTAATAGCTCGACACTTGCCGCCAGTGCGGAGGAATGAAAACAAAACGATTCGTTGCACGAGAGAAGGTGGCAAGTTTGTTTTGATTCTGACGATTGCGATTTTTTTCCCGCGTTCCGGAGCAACGGCAACCGGCAACGTACAACAATAACAACAACGCGGAGCATCTGGAAGGCCTGCGGAAGGGCCGCTCGAAACTCCCCCCCTCCCCATTTCTCTTCCTCACACCGAACTGCTTTCCCTGCAGCCAGTGTGCGGCGAGTATTGATTCTCACGCTCGGTGCCGTGCACTATGCATATAGCTATGGGTGTTAGCGCGCCGCTCGAAAAGGAAGCCGCGTACGCTGCTCTCGATTGTCGAGCGGGAGAATAAGAAGAAGCCTCGAGCACGCGTGTACATGTGTGTGTGTCTGGATGCGGATCGATCCCCGTTTTTGCAGCGAAGGGAGCCGCTTGAGGCTGGTCGGGGTCGCGGTTCGTGACCACGGTGAACTTTTGAGGCCGGCGCGCATGCGCCCGACTGAACTTGGACCGGTTTCGTTAGCGCGCGCTATAACGACTGTAAACATTGCGAAAGCCGTGCTGTGTGCGTCTGTGCGCGAGCATAAAGCGAAAGCTTCGAATTGGGCCGCGAACGGACTGACTTTGAAATAAGAGTGTTGCGAGCGCGATTCTTGCACAACGTTATAGGTACACGTATTTCCGACGCGAGGAGAGCCTGAAAATCGCGCGCTGCGATCGCTATAGCTACAATTCGTCCACTCGGCTTTTCGGTTACTTACGCGCTTACACGAGTAGCTCTTACAACGTACCGAGAGCGCGCGCGCACTGAGGGGGGCCGAACCGTGGCAGACGCATCGATTTTGGCGCGCGATTTCCCTCGTGTGCCACTGCTCTCACAGACGCCGTACGTCGTGGTGTGTGTGTGTGTGTGTGTGTGTGTGTATGTGTGTACATTGTGGTTAGAACAACACCGTGCACAAGAGGCGTGTTCTGCGAAACACTCACAGACTCTCGCTCGGACACTTACGGTTTTCGAGAGAATCGTCGTCGCACTGATGCACTCGTCAACGTCGTTTTGCAATTGCACTGCGCTGACACTCGACGGCTGCTGTTATATTATTCCAGTTGAACTTTCCCTTCCGCTCAGAGAGACGCTCAACAGGATGGATGCAGTGTATCGCAACTCGCGTAAAAACGGAGACTGACACGAACGGCTGAGCTGGTCGTTATAACAAACGGAATACGCTGCAGGCGATGTAAAAAGAGAAAAGACTGCACGACTGGCGTGTGTAGGTGTGTAGGCAACGTGGAAGCGTGACACACACGAAGTGACGGGTCGAGCTGCACTAAACCTGCTGCCGCGGCGTCGCTTGGGTTTTATAACGGAGCTCTGCGAGAGCGCTCGGCTTCGGAGTCCGGGTGGGGCATAGAGCGCCGGGAGGGAGGGGAGCTGCAGACGGCGCCGCCGACGCTCTCTGCCCCTCCGCGTCGCCCAGCGGCAGGTCGACAGACGTCTAGAGAGCAGAACCTTACGGATAATTCTGATATATTGTGCCTAATGCCTACACGAGGGAGAGCGTGGCAGGATGTGGCAACCGACGAAAATTTGAATGGGCGCGCATGCGCGCTGCTTTTGAAAGAGAGAGAGAGAGAGAGCGAAAGTCTCTTCGGATGAATTTTTTCCGATTTTGATTAATGCGATTATTGCCCAACAAGACACGTGCAGAGAGAGAGAGAGAGAAAGAAATGGTTTTCATTCAAGCGATGCGCGACTTATCTCCTTCGAGTAGCCATCCCAGCTGTAACGCACGAGTGAATCGATGAGCCGAGCGACCAGATAATATTCCGTGGACATACATGTGGGAATTTTTGTCTACGCCCACATTTTGTTTTGAAATAACATAGCGCGCGCGCGCGCGCGATAAAAGCCGCGCACAGAATCTTTCCCAGATAAAAGCTCGCGATACAGCGTTTTCTGCCGCGTCTAGGCGGAGAGCAAACTTTTTCGCATGAATAGAATTACATCTCTGGAAAATGGCTTTTCGGCCCAGTCATCCCGACTAATTTCTAATGACCCCGAGAAAATTGACGAAATTTTACGACCCATCCGTAATTTCGTCTAGGAGGCAAGAGTCGAGCGACTGCGCAGTACGTTATGTGCGAGGCGAGCCCGTGCCCTAATTACCTCGGCAGCGGCACGCGCGCACCTTCTTCGCGTCCCTCTATCCCATGGAAATTCGCCTAGGCGCTCGTGTGTATGCACTGTGCACTGTAAAAATATGCGCGTGACGGAGAAATTACCGTCACGCGCATATTTTTACCTCGATTGTCTAGTTTTTCAGGCTACGGAAACGCGACGACACGCCCAGAGGTGCCAGTGACCGGCGCGATCAGTCGGACGGTTCGTGCAGCAGTCGCCGGCATTTAAGAATATAATTACTCGCCGTGGAGTAAAGGACGCGTTATCTAAATAAATATTTGCTGCGGGTGTAGAGATGAGCGATGCGTAAGGTTTGGAGTAAAAGTTGGCATCGTCTACTATTTCGATAATGAGATTCAATCAAAGTCTAAATTACAAAAGCAAGCGAGCCCCGCGGACGATTTGTTTCCGAGATAAAGCAGCTGTTTGCAGCGAGTAAAACGGATTGCGAAATGCGAGAAAAGAATTACATTATATCACCGACGGCGTACGTACGCGAGCACCGGAAATTCGCAGAGGAAAAAGGATAGAAAAATACTCGATCGCTGCGGTACAAAAGTTTATCGCTAAAAGAATATACATTCGGCGAATTATCCTAGCTACTTCGAAAACAAATAATTAGCCGGTCAGTAAACCCCTCGCTCGCTCGGCGAGTGAAAATTCAGCGGTGCATCTATGAATAGCGCCGAGCTTTTCGACGGAGAGAATAAACAAATGCTACGCCTCGGTAGAACTCGGGGGCGTTGCTTAGTCAGCTTTATTTCAGCTTATGCGCGCAGATCTGATCCCCAGGTAGCGATTATCCGCTCTCTGGCATATAATTGCTTTGACATTGCAGTTTACATAAAATCGGACGCGTTAAGGTGTTTTATGTAAACATTGACATTGCTCGATTTCGAAATCGCGAGACAACCAACAGACCTAAACAATGATTATAAATTAAATATGTATTGTACAATTATAACGCAGCGCTCGTTGTAAAACTATATCGTGAGTCGCGGCGATTATCGCAGATGCGAGATGGAAAACTAATTGATTTTTATGCCGGCGCTACATTATACACACGGCCTGGAAATAAAAATGCCCGTGTATAGGAACAACCTTGCGATGCCAGTAAAGCACGCGGAATAAAATTAAACGCCAGATATAACGAGGTTACGTAAATATTTCTTCTCTCTCTCTCTCTCTCTCTCGGCATTATCACAAGCGACGACGAGTCTTCGATTCCAATTATAAGCCGGACAGAAAAACCGCAGACGATTTTAATTAAAACTCCGGCTTAGCGGCAAGAAGTGCATACTCCGCACGCTATATCGTCTTGATCTTTGGACAATAACGAAAGCAGCCAAAAGTAATGTATATGTTATCTGAGCGAACGAAAATCACTGCACTGTGGCCTATCCGGCCCCGTTCGATCGGGTCAATTGCGCGGCTAACCTACAAAATCGGCCATTAAGACGCGCACTGTATTACCTTACGGACCCGCATTACTACGTGCGGGTGCAGCGTAAATTTTGAAAGGTCGCGCAGCTCCAACAGAAGATTCTCTGGGAAACTTGTCGATGGCGCGTGCTCGGCAAATTACGCCGTGGCGATTGCCCTAACGAACCTCGCGCATGTATGTAATTACGGGGGGACGTTCAAGAATAGAAGGACAGTCGGAGTTTGTTTCTCACGTGATCGAATAACCGTCTCAACCGCTCAAGGCTCTCGCAATGCTCCAAGATGAAGGAAACAGCCACGATAAAAAGCTATCTCGAAGAAATTAAATAAAATCGACGGCGACGACTGCGATTATAGTCGGGAAAACGTAAATGAAAGCTCTTGGCGCGATTCCACATCCCGCCGCAGCCGAGGGCGAATTATAATCCCGGCTCGAAAATAGATCGATCACATAATCGCCCAGTTGCGCGAACCTGCAGCTCCTCTCATTACGTCGGAATTACAACGATCGAAGCTCGGGAATCTCGTTGACGAGTGGATTGTATTGTGGTCGATATTGCTTTGCAGTGCGAACTCACCTGCAACAAACAGAAGAGAAAGGTGTGCTTAGATAAGGATGCGAGCACAAGACGTTCGTCGATTTATCATTTCGACAAGCTTTCTTCATTCTCGATTATTTTCGCGATCGCGACAGATCCTACCCCAAGAGCTCGATCGTATGGAGCTGATGCCTTGACCCGGTTTAGCGATTTTTCGCTTCACCGCCGCGCTGATGGATCAGCTACGTGCCTTATCTTTCGCAATCGAACGCATATGCTGTCGTACATGTGCAGCTCTTTCTCTCTCCGGCTCTGCGTCATACTCGCCAATAACACAAAGCCGCGTCGATGCGCTGTGACAGCCGTAACGCTATTGCTTTCGATTTTTCTCACAGGGGGGTAAAAAGTTGTTATTCCCGCTACAGCTACAGTTTGCTAATCGGAGACGTGTGTGTTTTTGACGGTCCTCGAGAGAGGCGGCATCACGCCAGTCGCTCCGGCGACCAATAAAAAGCCTCCACTCTTCATACTCGGTTTATCGCCGAAGATTTTTTTCTTCTTCGGCTTGTTCGCGACGATTACATATTATTGTTTCGCGTGCCGAGAGATACTCATAACGGAGAAGTTATAAGCAGCTGGCGCCTCCTTGTTTGCCCTCTGCGTTTGACGTCTGCGCTGCGATATCGGCAGATTTTTGTTTGTTTTCGCACAGTCCATAGGTATGGCTGGTGTTGCAAGTGGGTTAACTCGATTTCCCTCAATTTCAACGCTTATCGCGCTCAATCTAGAGATCCGCGAACGGTCGATCAATGCGAAATCGTGTTTTCACAACTGCCTCGCGAGAGAGTAAAACAAAATCGATGTGCGGCACGTGAGATGTTGGGTCGCGTCATATCTAGACCGCGTGTCTAGCTCCTAAATCATCAGGCTTGCAATCGGGTCATCAAGACGCCGATCGACTGAGCGACGTCGTAATTCCTTGCGCGGGCGACATGTCGGCGCCTCGCTTTATCTCGTTTTCTAATTGAGCCGCGCACCGCGATCCACACGCTTCGTCCGCGGGGCAAATTCATCGCGAGCCGAATTGGCAAACGGGAGTCGCGCAGGTATACACATAAGCAGACGGTTTTATGTTTGTAAACTCGCGTCGGAGCCGGGCAATTACACGTGGCAGCGCGGCTACGATTGCTCAGGTGCGAATGATTTATTCCCCCGAATAACTCGAGACTGTCGCCAAGGGGATCATTATGTCGGCATAGTGATGTGCTTTTCCTCGTGCAAACAAGACTTTTCACTGGAGCTTTGTAGTTCTGTTTTTACAACTTTACGGAGGAAACTAATGGAAAAGCGTAAATGTAGGACAAATTAAGGTCACGTCCGCGAACGAGTATATCCAGGAGGAAACATATTCTCGAAAAAATAACACCTCGTAATTATGCATATGATGTCCAAACAAACACTGCGCACTTCCTTATGCTATATTCGTTTAATTCGACCGACAAAGGCATCGAAATTCAACGTTTGCTTTCACACACGCGGAAGAGCTTCGACGATCGATGGACCATCGATAATTGCGTCGCCTTCGAGCGCGCGCGCAGATAGCGTGTAACGCCGGCCAATCGGATTAAAACGAATTACAGTGTCTCCCTGGCGCGCACTTTCGAATTTTCTCTCTGCGACGACACACGACAATGTCGCGTTTTACACGTATTCCGTCGTAGTTTTCTTAGGTGGCGTGTGCGGTCTATCGTGAAAGTCGATACGCGCGCTGTTGCTACGCGGGTATCGCTATCGATCTGATAACGATTTTCGTTAATTCGAACTAACGCGGATAATTAGCGCGTTCGAATGTCATACGTTATATCATCAGGGGGGCTCCGAATCGATAGACAGCTCACTATAAATTTGACGGTAACTTGGGAGAAAAAAAATTTAGACGTCAATCTTACCGACATAACAATCAATCTTTGCTAGTAAGTTGGAAACTATTGGACAGTTATACGAAATACGTCAAATTAGAGCTGTCTATTTATTGGACACATTTTTCCAGCCGACTCGCTCTCGAATCTAGTTCTCTCGGTCTAGAAAAATCGCAATAAAGCGCAGACCGTCAGCTGCATACGATTCACACAAAACGATCTCTCATCATCGCTCCATTACGCTGCGCACGCATAACTTATCTCGAGAAACGCTTGTTCCCGCTCTCTGTCGACAAACACGCTCGATTTTGTCGTCCCTGCGCCGCGCAGCCGATTATCAGCCGCAAGTTTCAGCACTATCTTTCGGATATGTATTTACATGCGAGAGGCACGAGATTCGATCACGTGAGCGTGCCGCGGGTCTCGTGCTCTCGAGAGCGCATGACTTTCAGCGCCGCGCGACGACACTTTGTCTTAGCCCACAAAGCTGGCACTTGTTTAATTCGGCAAGGATTACGACGGCATGTGACACGCTGATTAGACTCTCCGCGCGCGGTGTGTATCGTAAATCTCGGCGAGTTGTTTGCACAAGTGACGAAGCGCTCTACTGTCATCTCGGGGAGTCTTTTCCTTTTTCAAAATCCTTGACGCCCGATTGTGCAATGTTTGACGAGTCGTTTTGCGAACCAGCCGCTTTTTTTGTCGGTTATTGTTAATTTAAGGCGTTGCATAAGTCTACGTCGCTCTCGTACGATTCTGTAACGTTGTGACTACAGTGATTTTTTACAGTGGATTGTGTACGATATAAATGGGTCGATTATTCAATCCCAGAATTTTATTCGTGCCGTACGAGGAAATTCGCTGACAATGAGATCAGCTTATCTATCAGCCTCGTGATGTAAGCCAGTGATTCATTTGGCCATCACATCGTCGCGCGAGAATTTTTAACTAAAAACGCGCGAAAATCGAGACGATAAATTTGGACTCCAGGCGGCTCTGCGTGTACACATGATCGAGGCGGTGTTCGGTACGTTCTGGAATACATGACGAATCAAACCAGATCGCACCGGTTAACTCGTCATCCGTTATAAAACCATCCGAGCGAATCCACGCGATGTCGTGTATAATTTTTTTAAAAAGACGAAACTTGAATTTTTTAAACCTCTCAACGAATAGTCGAGTAGTTCAAACAAATCCGACGCTTGTTTTCGCTGAAACTAACCACGATGTCATCATCGCCAGCTCTTACCCTTGAGCGAAGCTCTTCGCGAGCTTTCGAAAAAGCTCGAGGCGCGCGAGAAAATAAAAGAACCTTGTCCCAGACCGCCGCGGCGTCGTTAAATCGTCATTAATAATTTCCCGAGGCTTGAACTTTTTCGTTTTAACGCAAAAAAGTGTCTCGGCCATGCTATTTTTCGCGAGTATACGCGATACTGTGGCATCGAGAGCTTGCGGTGTACGAACTACGACTAATGGAAAGCCGGCGTATGGGCAATAAGCCGCGAGAAAATTGTCTAATAGTTCGCGACTGATTGGTATACCGGTTATAACGCGTCCGCATTAGCTCTCGGGAATTTCGACGCAAGTTTTAATTGGCTGAACCTACTCGTGCCAAACAAACCGTTTAACACTGCAATGGTAAGATAATGGTGAAAAATCATGTTTTTCTAGACGACTAAAGCGTCGATACGAAAAAGCTGTTTACCGTCGATACTTTTTTCCCGCCACGGCATCGTTTTGAATAAACTTCGTTCCAACGGTCCTCCGAACCAAAACAAACTTCTCCGCTTCGATGACCAGCGACCTCGAGAGCTTGTAAACCCGCTCCCTCCCCCCTCGTCCGATTTCTCCATATACTATCCAGTCTTCATCCGAAAAAGCGAAGGTCCGATCATCAGGGACGATCGCCGACGAGGATATACGTTTCTTGATCGCGAGCGCGCAAGGAGAAGGGCGCGGAGAAAGTTGCACGTGCTCCCTCCTGTCGCCTCTGATGATCGCAAATTCAATGCGATTACGCTCTCGAGCTTTTGTGCGATTGCTACAGAGCTTTCGGATGATTCCGAGGAACGGCTCGTGCGCTGCGAGGACGAGGATTTTTTTCAGATTGCGATCGACGTTTGAATAACGATCGAGGCGTTGCATCATATTGATACTGCGCTCGTGTAACAGCGAGAAACGAGAGAAGGCGCGAGCGATGGGGTCGTTCCCGATTAATGCCAACGAAGCCTGCGCACCGCTATGCGATCCATTGTACCTTCATAGCCACCTGATTAATTACGTGTCGAGGAAACCAATAACCTGCCACGTGCACGCTCACTTCCCTTTAGAAAGTCCTTTCCAAAGTCAAAAATTAAAAGCGTACCGGGCGCGTGGCTCTTGAACTTGGATTGATCCGTCTAACGAAACAAAGTCCAAAAACTTCCGTGAACTGGACACACACATCTTACGAGAGAGTTCAGTGTACACAAACACGAAAAATTGCGCAACATCGTCGTCGCGCGAAAAAAGGAGCAGTCCCGAGTGGAAATACACGCGGCGGTCGTTGCATAAACGAAGAAATTTGATTTGTATAACAGGAGGGGCGAGAGTCGCCAGTGGCTTAGAAAAACTGCAGCACAAAAAGCAAGGCAAAACAAAGGCTCGCGCGTGCCGAGAGCGACATCTGCAGAATATAGACAGCGGCAGGCCGGTCCTGTTGCAGGCGCGCGTGCGTTTCGAAGGTCTTTTCCTAACTTTTTTTCTACACTTTGCCGTGATTTCGTCGAGCTAATCCGAGGATGAGACTTTGCTCGGTTTAAAAGCATTGCAATCCGAGGGAAAGTTACTCGGGCGAACGTCGGCCTCGGCACGAGAGGAAAAAGTTTGATAGCGTTTTTGCCAACAGCAAGACGATACGTGCAATTAAAATATTGAGAATGGAAATCTCCTCTGAGTAAGCAGTATTCTTATGAAAAAAGAAAATGTGTACACCGCATCACGAGATGCATATCCAAGGAGCTTCCAATTCTCAGTAATACCTCGGCGATCCGTCAAACTGTTCTTCCGAAAATTCTCCAATCTCCATCTCATCTCCGAACCTACCCACGTCCGTGTAATTCCCAAAAAGCCGGACCCTCGAGCTTTTTCCCACGGCAAGTGGTCCTCTCCTTCATCTCGTCCTCAAACGAATAGCCGCCCGACCGAGTCGGGAAAATCGAGATAAGATTGACCTCGGCGCAGCAGAGCTTTGACCGTCGATGCAACAGTCGTCGGAAAAAAAGCCGATGGCACCAAGTATGCTGATACCGGAAACTCGCCGAGTTGCATAATCCGCGAAGAAATTGGCCTAGGAGCGCAACAGCGTAGGCATTATGTCACAGTGCGCGGCCTCGAGGCAATTTGGAAAAGTAGCTGCGAAGATGGCGTGGTTTCGTGCACTAGCACGTGAGGTTCCGATCAGACCAGACATTTTTTTCCATAAATGCAACCTATATACGCCGACACGTGAGTCGCGGTAATCACCTGCAGTTCTCTATGCAATCGGCGATCTTTTTCGCACACTATGGACTAAAAACGATCGCCTACTGCGAGTTGCACCGCCTTATTAACGGCTCCATAAAGCAGTGATTCACTGAGCGTTGCTTCAGGCAATTAACCACAACAATGCAGCGCTGCATTTATCAGAATCCAAAACTTACGCAACCGCCATCTCGTTGCAACAACCGGACGGCATAAACATTGATATCCCGTGATATTTTTACCCGATAAACGTTGGAACGAATTTCATGCTCTTTTAACAACTTGCCGGAGCGCACCTGTCAATTAGAACTAATCGACAGCTCCGCAATAGTCTAATTTAATCGACGCGGATTCCCGGAAGGAGAGACTTGGCCAAAAGCAAGAGATGAGAAGCACCAGTGGCGCGAGATTATAGAGGCACTGTCCTTTATGTAAGCGAGAGCAAGACACTTGAATGAATCCAAAACGGCACCTTATCACGAGACCTTGGACTGCCCGACAATGCCTCGGAGCTTCTTCATCTCTCTCTCTCTCTCTCTCTCTCTCTCTCTCTCTCTCTCTCTCGGAGCTCGAGAGTGAGAGATGGGTCTAAAGTCCGAGCTACGCAGTTCTGCGGATGAAATCACGTTGCAGGGATAAATCACTGGGTTCGCGTTAACGGTAAATGTGATTGTGCTCGATTACGCGATTATTCCGAGAAGCGCCTGGAGTCCGATGCTGAATGCTGACACCTGATGATCACGTGTAAAAATACGATTCCAGTTGTATTCTATATGTTTCGATCAACTGACGTCGGCGGACGAGAGCTTTGACGAATTAACGCACGAGGCCGTATATAGCGAGTCCGTAGGGCCCAGACAGAGGAGAGAAAAAATTCACGATCGCTCAATACATTAGCATTACATTGCGAGATTATCAATTGGAGACGATAAGGAGCGGTATACATACTCGTATTGGAAAACAAGAAAACATGATCGGCGAGACGTGTAAATATTCATAGACTCGTAACGCACAACAGAAATGAGCATTCATGTAGCTCCGTGATAAGCGTTGCGTGAGAAGGAAAGTTTTTCAAAATCTTCGATGTTTCCATCGTGACTCCGCGGATTCCCCAGAAGATTCTTCTCCGAAGCATCTCGACATCGAAACTTATTACCTGCACAATATGTTGGATACACAGAAACTCGAACGTTCGCCAGAACAATCGAAAATACCCTCTGACGCCCGCGATTTTCTCCGAAAGCTCTGGGCATAAAGAAAAGCTCGCAGCATCGCTCCGTTTACATCTCCAGTCGCGATAAAAGTCGATTTTCGGTGCGTGCGGCGTTGCGTTCTAATTTCGGAGTGAACGAACTCGCTCTCCCGCGGCAAGGTCAGCCCGGCGCGCGATCGCCCGTGAACTTGGAGAGTCTAGATGCTAATCGAGATAAGGCGCGAGAGATGTCGGTACTCTGCGGCTCAGAGTGGTGAATTCGACGATGGCTATTAGTTCGGTATGGTATAATGCCGTTGCTATTGTTCGCTATGTTTAGAATCGTTCCAAGGATCCTGCCGCAGATTAATAGCTGCTCTATTTCTCCTCAACAGGTCCTTACCCACATACGAGATTTATGCCTCCTGGTCGGCGTTTCTTTCTGCAGCTACGCGTTTAGAATAGATTCTCATAAAACGTAAATCGAGAGTTCGAATGCGAGAACGCGCGGAGAAAGATCGACGATCGATTCAACTGTCAGTGATCGTCGACGCAAGCGAGTCAACGCCACCTGCATCATCCGCGCGTATTTTCAATGGGGGATGCTCGAAAACACGGGGACGATATTTTTCGGTGCGCTCTTCCAACGCACCGAAAATAGGCGAGCGGTCCGTATTTGTTCAGCAGTCCTCTCGGGAGTGAACGACGAAAATATTGATCGTCGATCTCCTGCGTTAGGCGACTTTATCGTTTGTTATCCCGTCTTTGTGTGCTTTGCCGTGCGGGAATGGCACTTTCCAGAAAAGAATGGCGCGTATCGAGGAGAAAATATAAAACTATTTAACGATCCTATCTCGCACGGGAATGTACATTAGGCTTCTCTGCGTAATTATCCGCTGACATTATCCCAAAATCGACGACGCGCCGTGTTGGGAAACGGCATTACTCAAGATTGAGCATGGCCGCAGATAAGCCGCGCTTCTTATCTTATCGAATTCATCTTCCGCGTGTGAACGCGCACAACAGCGATTATCGAATTATACAGTAGTTACCGAGTACAATGTTCAGCTATTATCGAATATACTTGCCGGTGATGGAGAAATTCCGAGTAACGCTCGGAACGACCCTATAAACATTTTTATTCGGGCCAGACAGAAACATCGCGGCTTTCGTCATCCTCTGTCAATGATCTTCCTCGCGATGCTGATGTTTTTCATGCGAATCCCAAAAATAAGTATAAAATAAACAGATTTAAATCTCAATCCGTGTTTTGCTCGGCGATGGCTCGAGCATTGTGTATTGTGGAGTTTTTCGGGGCAGCTTCGCAGGATCCTGTTGACGAAAGGCAGTTGTGCGAGAGCCGATGTTACGTGGCTTTGCGAAACGGATTCTCCCGCTGATGTTTTGTGCGTGGATCTGCCTCTCTCGCGTATTTTTTTCTCGCCACCTGCGTGTTTATCATGATAAGTACAGTGTATTTTTCCAAACATAAACACAATGTCGTGCAAGCGATGCGTTGTACGCGAATACTATATTTGCCACAAGTCACACACACACACAAACGATACATCAGTCTCTCGATACATTCGAGCCATATTATACATTTGAGGGAATCGTTTTCTCACGATTACCGCAGCCGCACAACATCGTTACCTGCTATCTATACGCCGATGCTGCGCCGAATGACAACGGACTTACGCTTGCAGCACCGATGATCTTTTTTCGCGAAGCAAAAAACCTCGCGTCGAAAAAGTGTCTTGAGGCCGTCCGCTTCTTCGCTTCCGCGAAAGCAAAACACAGACGCGCGAATAGCGAGATATGCGTAGCAGATGAAGTGTAGATCGCGTATGCGAAAATAGACGCTGGACAAAGGAGCCTCGAGAGAGCGTTAAACTGCGCAGATGCGAGAATAGTTTCTTTTTTACCCTGTCGCCTGTGACTACTGCGGAAAATTTGCCATCGCATTACTTATAAAGAAGAAGCGTCCATACACAGTGTTGCGGATAATTACGGGGTAGGACACACAACGTATGCACACACGGCCAAGTGTGTACATAAGAAAAATTGTCGGTGCCTGTCGTCGAAGGGTTGAAATTACAGGCGGAAATGAAACTTCTTGGCGACGGGACATTTTTCGTTATGCACGAAACAAAGTCGAGAAAAACGCTACTTGGAAAAGCGGAGAGACATACGCGTCGTTGCTATTATTCATTCGTTGTAATTGCGATAGGGAAGCGGACGTTTCCCCTCGACGGCGGCGCTCTTATTATTATGCCTATTTTCGACGTCAAAGATATCGCGCGGGACTTGAGGGGGAGAAGAAAGAAAAACTGACGTGCGACTTTTGCATAGCTAATTCGCCCCCGCGCGCGAGATATATACTTTGTCGCGCTCGCGAGGCTGTAGCTTTAATAGCCCTTATTATCTGCGGGGAATATGTACATATCTGAAAATGAACTCGAGCGAGTTTTTTCACCTCTCGCGGCGGCGGCGTTTTGCTTCATAATATCAAAATATTGCGTAACAGTCGAGAAAAAACGTAAATGTTTACGCGATATTCTTGAACCGAACTCGAATGCGTCGTGCATAGAACGATGCGATGATAAAAAAATGCTCGATCTTTTTCAGATGCCCGCAGAGCAAGCCGTTTTTATCGAAGATGCTTGCGAATCGAAAACAATGAGCGCTGTGTAAAGGCCGATGCCGAGCTTTGACAAAGAATGTGTATATGACGTCAGGGAGATCGCGAACCAGGATAAAGCGATGCGTGATTTTATCAACGAGCTTTGTTAAAGATTCTTAATTATCTGCCTGTATTACACACAGAATCGCGCGTGTCTTTTTTATTCCGCATGAAACAAGGTGCTCGAGAGATAAGACGCGTTACAAAAAACACAAAATTCAAATATGAACACGCGCTCAGAGCCTATAAGCTTAGCATACAAAACTTTAGAACAGAGCAGTGTGTTGGAGTTTGATTAACGAAGCACACGTGCAGAGTATTTATGCCTTACGGACAGCGACTGGCCACTGGCCAAAACACTTTTTCTTCTATTGTCCGTCTATTCTCACTGGCATGACAGGCGTCGCGTATAGATATTAATGAAACACGAATCCGCTGGGTTTAAAAATAAAGCAAACAGCGCGATGGTGCGTGCAAAAAGCTCGTTCAGCGACAGAGCCGTGTATACGCGTAGTGCTGTGTCTCAAAACGTAACGCGCAGTCGCGAAAATTTTGCCAATGAATTCTTGGAAGTAGGACTATGTGTTAATTTATTGAGAAGCCGAGCAGACGAGCAGAGTTGGCCTATCAAAGATCCGCGCATGCATAAGTCAGGCATCTTGCGGTTACTCGGTTGATATATTGGTAATACAACTGGTTTTCGTATTCGGCGAAAGACTTCCTTTCGGTTAATCATTAACGAGCGCAGAAGTGCGCAAAAATGAGAAATGTTATACGCAGTAGAACTTCGCTACACGGGGCAGTACAGTTCGACACCGAAATACGCTCTGACAGTACAAAGTTTGCGTTCGAACAACATCGAGACAATGAACAATGAAAAAATGAACGAAGACATAGCACCGATACCATTTCGCATCCTCAAATTCTGTGGCTGGTGGCGACCGCTGAACTTGTCGACCTGGCGCCGAGCCGTCTACAACTGCTTCACGGTCATAATGCTCACTCTTCTGGTCACCATCACGTTCACGGTGTTGATAGGGGTGACCCAAATGAGCGCCACCGATGACCTTTTCGCTGACAACGTGTTCCTCATGTTCGCCTTGATCAACTCCGTCTTCAAGGCGACGAACGTTCTCTTGTCCAGGAGACGATTCATCAAGATGTTGCAAATCGTTCAGGATACCAGGTGGCGAGATCTGAGAAACGACGAGGAGATTGAGATCCAGGGCCGATACAGGAAGACTATTAGGTTTGTGTGCGGTAGTGAATGTCCTTTTTGCGTTGCGGTTATCGTGATATTGATATCTTGTTTATTGTTGCAATTTTCATGGTAGGTACAATGTTTTTGAAGTACAATATAATAGTAATGGCTTGATTCAATGATTAATAAGGGCCGGTGTGGACATTCCATGAGATTTCCTCTTGCGTATAGAAATTCCATTGTACGACCATCATTTGTCTCCTCAATCCATATGCAAGCTCTGACGAAAATTCTTTAGATCCCTGTTTTAGGTGCGAATCATCAAAGTGCCATAAGATTATATCACCCATTCTCACACACGCAGTGCACTCAAAACTCGAAAAAGTGCATTAAGGATCATACTAAACCCACTTGTACGTGGACGTTTCCTTCAGAAAGATCAGTGTTTATTTTACAACTGCAGTCTTCATCGCGATAGTCCTGCGAGTAGTGGCACCTCTGCTCGATCTCAGCGACGAGATGAAACTCCCGGTGGATGCTTACTGTCCTTGCGACATCCGCCGTTCGAGCTGCTACTGGACCCTGTATTGGCACCAAGCGTTGGGCACTGGTGTGGCAACCTTGACCCACGCAGCTAAGGATTGTCTCATCTCGGCGCTGCTGTTACAGACCTGTGCTCAGCTGGAGATCCTGAAAAACAGACTACTCAGCATCGCGGATACGTGCGTCGTGGCAGGGAACAAGACGGGAGCAGCGGATCGCGTGGAGAAGCTGGAGCAGAAACTGATTGGCGAGTGCGTTCGCGATCACGAAAGTATTTTCGAGTAAAGTATAGCATTCTACTTGATTATTCGGCGAACTAGATGATATTGGTGTATATTGATTTTGAGTGGTTTCAGGTTTGCGAAAGTCCTCAATGACAGTCTCAACGTCATGTTGTTTGGACAGATTGCCGTAACCATACCGAATTTGTGCCTGAGCATCTATCTGCTGTCCACTCAGAAGATCGCGAGCATGGACTTCATGATGACTACCCAGTTCTTCTCGGCGGTCGTTATTGAACTCTTCTTTTTCTGCTGGTACGGCAACGAAGTCACGTTAAACGTAATGCAGGAGTTGTTGATAATGTTCAGATCCTGAAAATGAAAAAAATATTTTACGTCCACGTGCATCTCTCACTTGTTTCAGAGTTTGGACGTTGAGAATGCTATCTCCGAAATGGATTGGACACTTCTTTCAACGAGATCCAAAAAGGACTTGCTAATGATGATGGTGCGCACGTCGAGACCCATTCTATTTAGAGTCGGGCCAATAATGAACATGAATATTGA
Source organism: Nasonia oneida (assembly GCA_037356405.1). NCBI lineage: Eukaryota > Metazoa > Arthropoda > Insecta > Hymenoptera > Pteromalidae > Nasonia > Nasonia oneida. The sequence continues at coordinate 767,663 of JAZHPH010000007.1, read as the reverse complement.
TTCATTTTTGAGCGTGAGTTTGAGCATGCGAACATTTTCTAGAAATCTTGGAGAATTTATCAGTTAGATGATCGTTCTTTCAGATCATGAAAACATCCTATTCTGCCTTCAGCGTTTTGCAGTCTACTGGAGATTAGCGAATGTTTATAAAATGTTTATTAAAGACAAAGTATTTAGTGCTGACAAAATAATTATTTTACTACTGCGAATGCAAAAAAAAAGAATATTTCTATTAATAAAGTGGCGCTGGAAATAATTTTGTTGACACATTTACATTCTTGCAATAATTAACCTTTCACATAAAAATGAGACACAACCGGAACACAAGAGAAAAAGACTTAACTGACACTTAGCAACGTTCATCAAGACAACGATAAAGTGCGCAGTCGCGTATAATCTAGCTCTGGTCTTCTCGAATATGTACAAAATTTATGCTTTTAATGATATCATTATAAACGGGTTAAAAATTCGCGTCGTGACGACTCGCTGCGTATCGTGGAAGTAGTATAATTTTTACAGGGGTGTATAGGAAATATAGTAATTATCTACTTTACCGTAATTATTCAAATGGCGAACGCAGTTTATGGCAATTACATTATTGTTGTCGATAATGATAGATTTATGCGTAAGCTAGACATTCCCAAGGGTGGGGGTGCCAGCAACGACAGTTGCAACTGAACTCTACAAAAGTATCCATGTGATTCTTTGCTGAGTGAATAGAAATTCGCATTTTCAAGCTCATGAAGAATTTTTTCGAAACGCACAATGAAGTTTCAAGATAGCATTGAATACCAACTTTTACCTATACCATTCATGGTTCTAACGCTCTGCGGAACATGGTGTCCTGAAAACTGGTCAAAAAAGAGAAAACGTATATACAAATGTGTGACTACAGTGCTAGTGTGTTTGGGGATAATACTCTTAGTTGAAATGCTTGTATTTATCATTGTAAAAAGTGGCAAAGATAATATCGACTTGGAGAATATTTTTGCTACCATATGCATTGCAGTCGGGCTGTATAAAAAAATCAATATACTCTATCACAGACCAAAATTGATGAATTTTATTTCTAATTACACGAAAAATGAGTGGAATAAGCCTAAGAATTTTGAAGAAGCAACCATTCATTTGAATATATTGTCTGAAACAAGGTTGGTGAAGCGAGTGTAATTTTGTCATGTGTACGAATAAAAAATATACAATAACGTAGATGAATAACAATCGGAATTTTTTACAGATATATATCGTACGCGTACGCAGCGTTTATTTTAGTATCAATTATCTTTAGATCAATAACGCCGATCTTAGAATCAGGAACATTTATAATTTTACCATTGGATGCATGTTATCCCTATAACGCCGACAATTTTATAGCATTCTCTTTAACGTATTTGCACCAAATAATTAGCGGCGTGACGCTTACCTGTATGCATATAGGTATCGACACTTTGTTCGTGGGATTGCTTTTGCAAATGAATTATCAACTACATATTCTCAAAAACAGACTCAGGCAATTGGGAAACTCAAAAACCTATAAAAATAACACTCAAACAATCAAGGATAGCGAGTTATTCATAAAAGCTACAATTTCTCAACGAGTTCGCGAACATGAGAGTATTTTCCGGTAAAAGTTTCCGTACCTTATATAATATAAGCTTTAATTTTGGATTACTTTTTACTTCTTTGTTGTTTAGGTTTGGATATGATTTACAGAAAACTTTCAAGCCAATACTCATGGCTCAAATGGTAGTAGTTGTACCAAGTGTCATTATAAATGTATATTTTCTTTCGATTTATACGGACAGATTAAATTTGAAATATTTCATGACGTTCTTTTTTGCGTTAGTATCACTAATGCAAATTTACATGTTTTGTTGGTATGGAAACGAAATTCTTTTGAGTGTAGGCAAATTCTATTTAGAGTGTTAAATGGAGTTATACAATGTAAACTTCATACATTTGAAAGAAATAATTACGTTTATTATTTGCAGAGTAGTGACGTTGGTGACGCCTTATATGAAAGCAATTGGTTCGCCTTGGATCAGTCTACGAAAAAAATTATGTTAACAATGATAACTCGATCATCAAAGATATTTTTGATATCTGCTGTCGCAATAATCCCGTTAGATATTGATACCTTTATAAAAGTAAGTTTGCCCAAGTTTACAATTAAATTCATGGATATAAGGTTCAAATTTTCGATTTATAGATCATGAAAACATCGTATTCCGCATTTAATCTTCTTCAACGTACCACAGCTCAATAAAAGTTTACACAAACACATTTCAACGCAAAACATGAAATATACCTTCATTGTAAATAATAGTTACGAATATTTTGTACTGTGTTTTCACATAAATCAAATTTTATTTGTTGTAATACAGAAGAAGACACGAAAGACTAAATACTTCCATTTTTTTCAAAACATGCTTTCATTGACAGTATTGAAAAAATTGTCAGATCAAAGTCACTCATTGCTTCATATTTGCTTTATGTGTATTATCTTGCAAGATTAAATTTTTATTCATTTTTCTGATAGTCGATCATCATATTCTTAAGACTTGTAAGTCGAAACCCTGCTTCAAATCATCATACGAACTGTAGTTATCTATAATAATACAAATAAATTTTTTAATTGAAAATAAGAACGCTTTTAATTTTTTATAAAAATCAACAACACACATAAGTGTAGAAATATTTAAAGTAGTTGCCCTGTTCGTTGAAAATGAACCAAATAGTGCATTATGTACCATGCTACTAACACCGAAGACCTTCCAGAACTGCTCCGACAACCAGAAATTCTGAATTGTACTGAGTAGTGCGCAGACGCAGTTGTCTTTCAGCGAGAAATTGCGAATTTGATTTATTTACACGTACCGTGCGAAAGCAGATTGCTACATGGAGAATAACACATTGCACGAAAATATACAAATTCGCGTATATTCCTAAAAAAATTATACATACACAAGCAGTGAAACAAATGATAATATTTTTTTCATATGATTTGGCTTGATGTGAGTTCTTTGCTTTTTCATTATTAATAAGTACAGCGACAGTGTCATGCGAAAAAATAAAAGATATTTCAGCTACGTTAGTACCAACTCTGCATACGCAAAGACAAGATCTAATTATTTCTGATAAAACTAAGATATTGAGTTAATTGTTAAAACAATAATATTAACAAGAAAAAATATTAATATAACATGCATGAAAAACTAATTGCTATACAAAAAACTAATGCCGAATATGAGCTTTTGCCATTTCAATTTTTATTGTTAACTATTTGGGGAATTTGGCATCCGAAAGATTGGCCTGCTAGGCTAAAAAATATCAGTAATATCATATTCATTGCCGTTTTTTGCTTAGATATAATAATTTGTTTTGAAATGAGTATTTATCTTGTATTGAGCATTGGAACTAACGATTTCAAATTGGTTAATATATTTCTTACGAGTGCCACAATTACTGGAATATACAAAGCAATAAAAACAATGCAAATTCGTGAATCGTTTAGAACAATATTGTTGAATTACTTTAATTACGAACACCTTTGTTCGCTTAACACGAAAGAACGGATGATTCGTGAAAGTAACCAGGCGCAAATAAGGTTTGTAAGATTATAATTTATAAATCATTTTCAACTAATTGATCTAAAATTTAATTTATAGAAAAGTTACAATTATTTATTCTGCATCGATGGCTGGGATATTTGCGTTAAATGCTATTGCACCTGCCCTTTCACAGCCTGATAATACTATGCAGCTACCAGTTGACGCTTGGTATCCGTACTCAATACAAAAATCGTTGAACTATTGGCTTACGTACTTTCATCAAGTTATTCTCGGCTCTTCGCTGATTTGCGTGCACATCGGTACAGACACTCTTTTCGTTGGACTGTTATTGAAGCTAGTTTGTCAAATAAATATATTAAGATATCGATTGCAGAGTTTAACTACTTTGTGTAGCGAAAATTATAAAAAATTTGAACACTTTAATGCCATGGGACGTAAATTTATTTATCGATATATACATCATCAAAACGAAATTTACGAGTACGATTAGTTTTATTATTTTAAATAAATTGGAGTCGAGAAATTAAATTTCTTTTTTATTGTTTTTTTTTCTAGATTCAGCAAAGTTCTAAATAATAAATTTCAAGCAGTACTTCTAATTCAGGTAATAACTTCGATACCCAATCTTTGCATCAACGTGTATACTTTATCAAAATATTCAGGCATTATAAACATGGATTATATTTCAATTTTTTTCAATACAACTTCATCTCTTATTCAATTGTTCATAACTTGCTGGTATGGAAATGAAGTTCTTTTAAGCGTCAGTATCTGAAGAAAGTTAATTCTACATTCTTTGAAATAATTCTAACGTACGATTTGATTTGTAGAGCTTACAAATTAAAAAATCAATCTATGAAATGGACTGGACTAAACTTGATGTTCCTACAAAAAAACTGCTTATAGTGATAATGGCTAGATCATTAAGACCAATTGCATTTTCAGTTGCACACGTTATTCCAATGAACATTGAATCTTTCATAAAAGTTAGTTAAGATGTGAAATACATTATATTGACTATTTATTTATAATTTTATTGTCATTTTTTGCAGATTATAAAAATATCATATTCAGCATTTAATGTTCTTCAACAAACATGAAATATTCATAAATATTGATATTAATAAAAAATTTAGATTTAGATTTTTACTGAAAAAAAAAACCTATGAAACTGATAATGCTTTACCAAACATCAGTTCACTACTTAATCATGTAATGATCAAAGTTCACGTTTTATAAAAAAAATTGAAAAGCACTTTGTTCACTACATATGCTTATAATAGCGATGCTACTAGTACTATAGACTAAGTATAACTGTTTACGGAACAAAAAATACATTGTTGAGAAAGACTAGAGCGCAGTCGCAATACTATTTGCCAAAGAAAACGTGTACTAAGTTATTTAGTGCGCGGTAAACGCAATTTATGCGTCATACAGAATAAAAGATTGTGCGTTTTTCTGGAATAAAATAATTCTCAACACATAGAACATATACCACATCTCTCATTGCACTCGTAAGACAAGTCATATTTGTTTAATGATCCTAATTTTTTTGGCGTATGAAAAGAAAGTTAGAACGACTAGAGAAGTATGATGGGGGTATACGTTCTCTCAGTTCTGGCAGTTTTGATCAAGAGTTTGGTTGTATAATACGTACAATATACGCTTAAAGAGCGGAAACACACAATGCACTTAAAATTTGTCGGTATACTTAGAAGTAATATCGAATACGAGTTGTTACCTTTTCAATTTGTTGTTTTAACAGTTTGGAATATTTGGTGCCCAAAAGATTGGCCACCCAGGCTTAAAAATACAAGCATAATACTCTTCATAGTTATTTTTATTTTAAATTTTATAATGTGTACTGAAATGCTGATTTATTTTATTTTAAGTATCGGTACAGAGCAGTTCAAATTAACAAATTTGTTTTTTGTAAGTGCGTCTATAACTGGTGTATATAAATCACTAAAAATTATGAAAAATCGTAAAATCATAAGATGTTTTGTAAGAAACTATTTTAATCATCAATGGATAAAATTGCTTGATGACGAAGAAAATGAAATACACGAAAAAATCAATACAAGAATTAGGTTTGAGCACAAATTTCCAATATAAATATTTTTGAATCAAAAACCTGTGAGATATAACATTTGAATGATTTTGGATAGACATATTACGGTCACATATTTTATATCGATGATAAGCATCGTTTTGATGAAAGACTTGGGACCAATAGTAGAATCTGGACTTGTTATTCAATTACCAGTAGATGGATGGTATCCATACGATATCGAAAATTCTGTGTTGTTTGGAATAACATACGTCCAACAAGTTATACTTGGTTCTTCTGTTATATGCGCACACGTAGGAATAGATACTCTTTTTGTTGGACTGTTACTCAAATTGTTAGGCCAAATAAATATTTTAAAGCACCGCTTACAAATATTAGGAAATTCACTTGACCATAAAATGATCGGTTTGAACAAATTTGAGTCATTTCAAACGGTGCAAAGACACTTAATTTTAGAATGCATACATCACCATAAACGTATTTATAGGTAAGTTTTAAGAAATATAACATAGCCTATGCAGCTATGCATAATAACTCTGAAAAGACCATTGCATTTTCTTAGATTTGGAGAAGTTCTCAACAAAATATTTCAAGAAATGCTTCTGATTCTAGTTGTATTTTCTTTGCCAAATATTTGTATTAATATATATGCCTTATCATCCAACCTAAAAAACATAAACATGGATTATATTGCTGCCTTTTTTTCAACAACTTCTGCGTTTATACAATTTTTTATTGCATGCTGGTTTGGTAATGAAGTATCTTTAAATGTACGTTTTTAATAAAAATCATATAATAATGAAATACCAATAAAATAACAGTATTTTAATATTTTTAATAAATTATTATAGAGTGTCGAAGTTCGAAATGCTGTTTATGCGATGGACTGGAACAAACTTGATACACCTACACAAAAGCTTCTTATAGTTGTTATGGCCAGATCATTGAAACCAATTGAGTTCTCAGTAGGTTATATTATACCAATGAACGTTGATTCATTTTTGAAAGTCCGTGAAGCTATAACTTGAACAAAGATGTGATTTCGAAATTTTTAAAGAAGACATTAACATTTTATCATATTTTTAGATTATTAAGGCATCATATACAGCATTCAACCTTCTTCAGCAGACTTCTAGTTCTTAGTAATTTATTTATTTTTCTATTTCGTTTGGTATATTATCAAATCAGGTAAGAAAAAGGTATACGTTTATGATTCTTATTAAAAATCGCTATGCTTATAATTTATCTGTAAAATTTATGATTTGCGCGATAATGATTTCATAATGATACAATTAGATACATGAAAATGAATGTACTTGCGTGTTGACGCATGAATATATCGATAAATTACGTGCTTTGTTGTAAATCACCTCATAAAACGTTTAATTTACGTTGATGTTGTATCAAGCTTCTGAACTTTAATAAATAACTTGCGAGATCGAAAACTTGTATAAAATATGTGTATCAGTACAGTAACGCAATATATATGGCCAAATTACAAATATTATTTTCTAAAAAGTTACAAGTATAGAATGTTACTACATCAGATGATAGTTCGCAACTGTGTATAACGACGACAAAATATGCTCACAAGAGACTAGTGCGCAATCGCAATTCGTTAGTTTAAAAAAAGATGGAAAATCTAATTTATTTACACATACGGTATAAGAAAACATCGCTACATAGAAAATAAAAGATGATCCTGGAGTAAGATGGCTTACATCCACTATTGCTGCTGTGAAAACTTTATGACATGTCACATATAAAACGGAAGAAAACGTTTATTTCATTTCCTAGCCAACCAACAGGTTCTTATTTTCTTTTTAATTTTTAAAGAGTTGGTTACAAAGAAGCAACACGACAAAAGTAGTGGGAATGGATAACACGTCAGTTTTAAAACAACTTAGGTAGAATTGAGTTCAATACTTTTAAACTACGTTTTATAAACAAGCTACAAAGGCTTTTTTGTAAATATTAGTCAAATAAAACTTCAAAATTATGCATAGCACATTGGCAGCAATAGTAAAGAACAATATTGAGTACAAAATTTTACCTTTTCAATTTTTTTTACTAACTTTTTTGGGAATATGGTGCCCAAGTAATTGGTCACTAAAATCTAAGACTGCTCATAATGTATACTTCAATTTCATATTTTTCTTAGATTTTCTAATTTGCATAGAAATGTTTATTCATTTTGTATCAAGTTTTGGTACTGATAATTTTAAACTAATCAACTTTTTTCTTGTAAGCGCAAACATAACGGCAGTTTACAAAGCTATAAGATTAATGCAAAATAGAGAAGTTTTGAGGTATTTTATTATAAGTTATTTTGACTACGAGTGGGCTAAATCACACGATTCAGTAGAACACGAAATTAATTCAAAAATCGATTTGAGAATAAGGTACACCATGTACTAATTTTAATTGGCAAATAAATGCAATTTAAAGAATTCGATTCTTCATGTTTCCAGACGAGTTACTGTTATTTATTCTGCTTCTATGATAGGAATAGTTTTATTAAAAGCCATGTCGCCAATAGCAGAATCAAATGGTATATCTTTGCCAGTAGATGCCTGGTACCCATATTCTATCGAAAAATCGAGATGGTTTTGGATTACTTATTTACATCAAGTAATTCTTGGCTCTTCAGCGGTCGGCGCTCACATTGGAATAGACACTTTATTTGTTGGTTTGTTGTTAAAAACTTCTGGACAAATACATTTACTTAATTATCGATTGAGAAATTTAATGCTACTTAAAGAATGCAATTTCGGGAAGCTCAAAGAATATTCAGAAAAGAACGTAGTCTTGCGTTGTATATACCATCATAAACGTATCTACAGGTAAATTAGTTCAAGCTTAACAAGAACTTAATATTAAGCAATTTTTATGAAATTACTATATACCTGCTTTTATAGATTTGGATGGGATCTGAATGATAAATTTCAGGAAATTCTCTTTATTTTAGTAGTTTCTTCTTTACCAAACATATGTATAAATGTTTATTCTTTATCTTCTTACAAGGGTAATATAAATGTTCAGTACATAGCGACTATCTTCAGTACAACATCCGCATTGTTGCAATTTTTCATAGCCTGTTGGTATGGCAATGAAACAACTTTCGATGTAAATAAAGTGAAATAATCAATTTTCATCAAACAAAATAAATGCTTTTAAGGTATAACTTTTCAGAGTTTACAAGTGATAAATGCAGTTTATGAAATGGGCTGGACCGATTTTCACGTATCGACAAAGAGGCTTCTTATTTTTATAATGTTAAGGGCATCAAAACCACTTAAATTTTCAGTTGCATACATTATCCCTATGAATCTAGACTCATTTATAAAAGTAAGTTGTTTTATTATTTAATGCTTACAAAAAATTACAAATATTGCAAAATGTAAGCATTAATTTAATTCACTCATGTAATTTTAACTGTAATATCATATTTTGATAATAAAATATAACTATATATTTTTCATTACCATACAAATTAACATTTTTTACTTTTATTTAATTTAGATCATTAAAGCTTCATACACAGCATTCAATTTACTCCAGCAAACAACAAATTAACAATGCATGAGTCTAGCTTGAGATTACTATTTTGCAATTAGAATGAGTAAATTAGTATATTATTTTTTATACAAATAAATAGCAACTGATTTTTTTAATGCTTTGTATAAATTAAATAGTTTTTATACTCCACTATGTTTATATATTCTCAACGAAGGTCCAAATCAATCATAAAAAAGACATTGAATTCTAAATATATATTTTATCTGAAATTCTATGTACACGTTTGTCTGCCAGTTAATTACGATTAAAGAAATGATGACCAATATCTAAATATTAAAAAATTTATTTTCCACCTTTCGGTATTCGCATTTCATTGTAATCGATTTGCTACGTGTATATAAACATTGTCACAATATTCGGAATATCTTTTGTTCCCCCATCAATTTTCAAGCAACAAAATAATATTTTGAACTTCACTCTTAAACAAAACCACTTTAAAACAAATAACGTAAAGATAAAATCTATTTTTCTCGCAAAGACAAGTATACTGTCGGCATTGCTTCAGTAAGAAACGTACAACACGTACTGCGCAACCGCAGCTATTTCTTCGATACGCCTTTCAAATCGTAGCAAAGGTTTAAATAATCAATGACGAAATAAGTGAAGGAAAAGATCTAATGCAAAACGTTAAAGAAACCATTTTAATAATAACAACTTATCAAGCAGATGATTTAAGTACAGAAAATTAGTTTGCAATTTGACATCCACGGCTTTACTGTCAGCATGTTTAATTAAGCAGCTCCCGTGCAGAAAATATAGTTCGATGACTTAAAAAATGCCGAGGGTTCTCTGGTTTTTTAGATATGTTGATTTTAAACTTCTTGAGTAAAAGTAAAGAAAGTTAAATATATAATATATTTAAATAAGATTGCTAAAGATGAATACCTAAAAATACACTAATATTTATAATATCACAATGGATTTATCACAATGTTTGGAGTATCGAGCACTTCCCATGCAATTTTATATTTTTACACTTTCTGGAGTTTGGTGCCCCAGCAATTGGACATCATTATTAAAATTATCATATAATATGTATACAACAACCATAGCAATTTCTGGTATTCTTTTTTGGGCATCGATGTTTGTGAACCTTATCATTACTAAAAACGAAAGTGAATATTTCTATGAAAACGTTTTTGCAATAAGTACCTTGACATATGCAATGTACAAAGAATTTTTCGTATTGAAAAAACGAAAAGAAATACAACAAATGCTGAAATTATCGTTTGATGATGAATGGTACAGACCGTTGGATAATCATGAAATACAAATTATTGACCATTATGCACACGAAACAAGGTTTGATAACTCGATTCATGACAATTGCTTTCAGCCGTATTTTAAGTAAACTCTCAAAATGTTAAAATATATAAATATTTCAGATGGGTAACCCAAGTTTATGCAATTGGTATAATAGCAGGCTTAGCTACAAAGGCTATCACGCCAATGCTTAATTCGAATTCAGCATGGGTTTTGCCAATCGAGGCTTGGTATCCATATAATACAAATAATTTGAAAAACTATTTATTTGCATACACTCAACAACTAATGGGTGGTATACCTTTGATATGTTTACATATAAGTGTCGACTCTTTATTCGTCGGACTCATTTTGCAAATGTGCATCCAATTGAAACTATTACAATATCGTTTACAGAAGACATTTTCTACAGATATAGATTTGCAAGAGGAAAAAAATATAGAAAGAAATAAAAAAATATCAGATGCTATAATTGCAAATTATGCATTTAAACATCAATGTATATTTCGGTGGGTTCACATTATAATTATATGCTTATATCATTTTGAGAAAATGTAAGAATCGTGATTGTGAATTTATTTTTTTGACAAAATAATATAGTACAGATTAGGGAACTATTTAAATGAAGAATTTAGAGGAATACTAACCGGCCAAGTAATGATAACGATACCAAACATATGTATCAATGTTTATCTTTTGTCACAGCATAGAGGTGGAATTACTTTACATTTGGTTGACTCTTTCTTCTGCTTCGCTACATGCTTAATGCAGATATTTTTATATTGTTGGTATGGGAACAAAATTATTCTTCTCGTAAGTTTATGTAGGTACATTACTTTAGAAGGGATAAGTAGTCACTTCAATAAACAGGAATGAATATCCACAGAGTATTGATGTCGCAAATACAGCATACACAACTAATTGGCTATCTCTAAATATTTCTTCCAAAAAGAAACTTTTGACAATAATGGTTAGAGCAACAAGATCAATCCAATTTGCAGCTGGAACATTCATAATGAATATCGATTCATTTATTGAGGTATGTTTTGCATATGCCTTGAGTATACCTTTACGTGCATATAAATCAGGCATCAAGTAGTACTTTTTCGACCTTGAGCAAAATATAATGCTACAATTTTTAATTGTATTTATGTGCATGTAACAGCACACTTAATATGATATAGATTGTTTTATTAAGTACGATTACCCCCACTCCGTTAGAGCAGCAAATTGTGTACATGTCGGAAATAACCTTTTTAACGCCCTTGACGTACAATATACTATTTTGACAACAAAACCGTGTTTTATACCATATACATTGAAAAATCACATCAACGTTTTAGTTCTAAGGTCAAAAAGTTACAAACGCATTTATCAAAAATAATTTTCAGATTATCAAAACATCATATTCAGCATATAGAGTACTACAGACAACATCGTGAAAAAATGCAACTTATCGTTATGTATTATTATTTATACTAATATAACAATGAAATAATGTACACAAAAATGTATATAAGTGTACTTGAAGAATTGAAGATTAATAATAAATAAAACTATTTTTCTTACACCTTTCTATAGGTAAAATGCTATAATGTCTGTTTATTTATTCTTTACATCTACACACAGATTTAAATATACGCAGCGAAAATTAATAACTTCAGAAACGTTATAATTATTTTAATACTTTTCTCATAATTAATATCACTTCAAGTTCTTCCAACAGTCGGTAACGCTGGAATGAGTGAGGTTAAAAGCAGGCTGCACAATCGCACGAATTGCTTTAATTCAACTGTGCAAATGTAATTATGATTAAGCATGATTCTTTAAAGAAGCCTGTAAGAAAATAGCCCTTTAAAAGATACCATGCAGAGGAAAAACAATTCATTGAAGTTTGAAAAGTAAAATCATGATTGATAATTAAAAAGAAGTGTCGAATCATTTGTCTTTATAAATGTAGAGTGTAGATACAGAACATTTTCAACATTTATATAATCTAATAGATATTTACACGAAGATAGATTATTGCGACGTAAAGTAGTCTACAAGATTAACACAAAAATATCTTTTAAAAAATGATACATTACCAAATACAAAGAAAGAAAGAAGTGAAATTCTTGTATATTTTTGTAGAAACCAATGCAATTGGGTAAACAAAATTCAAGAATAAAAAATAGTGTACTTTTCTGCCTCTAATAATGGGAAAATATACAAACCCTGGTGTAACTAGAATATTAAAAAGCAATATTGAATATAAACTGTTACCATTTCAATTTTTACTTTTAACATTTTGGGGAATCTGGAGACCGCAAACTTGGTCGTTACAAATAAAAAATGTGCACGAAATGTATTTTGCCTTAATATTTTTTTTAGATTCATGGATTTCTATTGAAATACTCATATATTTTATATTAAGTTTCGGCACAGATAATTTTAAATTGATAAATTTATTATTTATCAGCGTTAATATAACTGGTGTATACAAAGCTATAAAAATAATGAAAAATCGAGAAAATATAAGAAATTTGATAAAAAATTATTTTGACTATGAATGGATGAACCCAAGAGACGCACACGAGGATAAAATACATAAAAAAAGTTAACACGAGAATTAGGTATGAAAACATATTATATGCTATGAAAAAATATTTAAGATACGTTTACGATATTACGATTAAGATGATTAAGATAATACTATAGGTACGTTACAATTACGTATTCAACATCAATGATAGTTATTGTTTTCCTGAAAGCTTTATCACCACTTGCAGAAGCCAATATTATTGTACCACTACCAGTTGATGCGTGGTACCCGTATCCTATTGGAAATCCATATTGGTTTAGGATTACATACTTGAATCAAGTTATTCTTGGTTCTTCAGCAGTGTCTGCGCATGTTGGAATAGGTACACTATTTGTTGGCTTGTTACTGAAGACATTGTGTCAAATTGATATTCTCAAGTATCGACTACAAAATTTAACAACAATATATATCAAAATTAAATTGATAAAAAATGAACACAAAAATATGATTTTCGAGTGCATACACTATCACGAACGTATATGCAGGTACGTTACACTAATAGATCTTATGCAATTCTTTAGATTTGGGGATGATCTTAATAGCCAATTTCAAGATGTGCTCATTATTTTAGTTGTATCTTCAATACCTAACATTTGTATACATGTGTATGCTCTATCTGCATATAGAGACCATATAAATGTACAATATATCGCTACTTTCTTTTGTACAACGTCAGCTTTTTTACAATTTTTCATAGTTTGTTGGTATGGTAATGACGTATCTCTAAATGTAAGCATTCACAGCTGTCGTAAATATTACAATCAGCACTTACCGTTGAATAATGCATAATTTTGTTTAAATTTAAGAGTATCCAAGTTAAAAATACAATTTATGAAATGGATTGGACTATATGCTGGATGTTTCAACTCAAAAAATTCTCATAATTATTATGGCGAGATCGTTGAAACCAATTCAATTCTCAGTTGGTTCCGTTCTTCCTATGAATTTGGATTCTTTCATAATGATTGGTATTTTTACGTGCAAACTTTATTTATTTGCAACTTGAGGCCAGTTGCATATAATATACAATTTACATACATATATTAAATAATTATGAGGGTTTTTATACTAATACACCATTGCAGATTATCAAAGGATCGTATACGGTGTTTAAAAAACGAAATCTGCGCTAAAGTGAGTATCACTATCAGTGTGTAGCTCTCTTCAAACAGCAAATATATTTACTTAGTTTTTAGAAATACCACGATTTGAACATTTTTATTGAATTCTATACTTTTCTTTTACTTTAAAGTACAACTGTCATCGACTGTTCGAAATGTACTGCAGGTATAAGTAAAAACACAAAGAGTGAAACCTTACAATGCGCAAACGCGAACTTCTGCTTAAAGATAATTATTAGCTATGATTTTTTCAAGCCAGCGCGTAAGAAAATAAGCAACACCGAGAAGTAAAACAGTACATTTTTAAAGTTTAAATTACCAAAGCAGTCGGAGAACTCGCCAGAGCTTGGCACTGCCATCCACGGCAGTGCTGCAAAATTAATCACTATAATATCGACATTTCTTTTATTGTCGCGGGATTATTCATATGTCCCTGTCTCAGCAGAGACAACTACGTAATTCCTTTCAGTTTGTTGCTATGCTATTTTCCCAACACAGCAGTTTCGCTAGCGCTTTTCAGACAATTTCTGCGTAGCGGAACTGAAGAGCCAGATTGAAATGATCATTCGCAAAACTTTAGAGCACCAAGTGCTTCCTATTCCATTTCACATATTGACGCTATGGGGTATTTGGTGCCCGGAACATGTGCAACCGCGTCTGAGACGCTTCTACTTTGCGTTTACGTGTATTGTGATAATATCTGAAATTTTACTCACTACCGAAGTTTTTATTAACTTAATTATCATAATACGTAATAAACGATTTGAGCTCGATGTATTTTTTATACTGACGTCGTTGATGAATGGTTTATACAAAGCACTGAATATTTTGCTGACTCGCAAGCGTATTGCAAAACTTTTAACGATAGGTTTTGAAGACCGTTGGCGTTTTCCAAGGGATGATTCGGAGAAGAAAATCTTACAGAACTACAAATTCGAAAGTTGGTGAGTGAATTTTTAACAAGAACTCATGTATTTGCCTAATTTTGTCAGTGTGTAATTTTATAGGCGAATTCACTTGATATATGCAGGCGCTTGTCTAGCGGGAGTCACCATAAAACTGGTCGGCCCCATGATGAAGCAGAATGCAGACATGAAATTTCCAGCCCCAGCTTGGTATCCTTACGACACAAATAAGCCCGTCTACTTTTGGCTGACCTACGTTCAGCAGATGTTCGTTGGTGGTGCTACGATCTCGATGCACATAGGAGCCGATACAATGTTGTCCGGCCTTATGCTACAGTCGTGCATACAGTTGAAATTACTGAAACATCGATTGAAACATTTTTTTCAGCATTACGAACAGGTGAAAGGCCGCTTGCACTTGTCATCGACGAAAAGAAAAGTGGAAATCGCACTGATGAAACAGTACATTTGTGACCATCAGTTTGTCTACAGGTAATCATTTATCATCTGATTTGTATAGATTGTACTGAACATGTAATCATGTTGTTATACAGCTACGCGAATAAGATAAATAGAAACTTCTCGGGATGGTTAATTGCTGTGCTGATTGTCGTTGTACCCAATATTTGCATCAACGTATATCTGTTATCCTTTTCGAAAATCGGTCTTAATGTGGATTTTATCACGTCGTTAGGATTGTTTTCAATATCTCTATTCCAAATATATCTGCCTTGTTGGTACGGAAACGAAGTTATGCTTTATGTAAGATTTCGCCCGACAGTGTCTATCTCATTATAACCAGATTATGATCATATTATTATATCATTCATACAGAGCTCAGAAATTGCGAATTCAATATATGACATGGATTGGGTTCGACTATCACCAACTGCTAGGAAGGCCCTGATAATAGTGATGATTCGCTCTTCGAAACCCATTCAAATAAGGGCTGGTTACTTCATTTCCATGAACCTCAGGTCATTTTTGAGTGTTAGTATCATAAAGGAGTACATTCAGTCTCAACCGCGTATAAGTCTGAATGTGTTAATGAGATTGTTTCTTTCAGATCATGAAGACATCGTACTCCGCATTGAGTGTGTTACAGCAAACCACGTGAACGGCAACCACCAATTGTAATACCGAATTCCGAATACATTAGATACAAACGCATACAATATAATATATATTTTACCAGAAATTGTAAGACTGGCGAGATGAACGAATTGTTTACAGATGTATATATTTATTAAGTAAATTTGTACATAGTCTAGAATAGCGCACTGTTCGTTCAATCACTGCACCTTCAATCTTATCAACCTGATACTTTCTTCCAATCGAGTTTGATTTCGTAAAAATGCCAATTCGCCGGTTCGGCATCAGCGCGAAAATTGCCCCTAATAGATCGTTAAATCTAATTTCACATTTTCAGACTCTCGCATCTCTGGAAAAGTACCCATCGCGATAAACAGAGGAGGAATTATTATTGGAAACACGGAGCGCGCGCGGAAAAAGAGCCGACAGCGACGAGAGAAAGAGCGAAGAGAAGAAAAACGAGAAGGATATCGGAGAAAGAGAGAAAGAGAGAGAGAGAGAGAGAGAGAGAGAGAGAGAGAGAGAGAGAAACGAGAAGCGGAGGAGGTCACGTTCTCACGAGGCGTTCACCCGCTCCCGCTGCAGGCGAGTGCGAGTGGAAGCCAGCGAAGAAGAAAGTGAGAAAAAAGCCAAAAGGACGGCGCAGACGGCAGCTATATGCGCCGACGTGGTGCTTTCGAGGAAGAAGCCGAGAGTGGAGCGGAACAAAGGATACTCGCCGGCAGCGCGCATTTCCGATCCTTCGGATGCCCGACGCATGTTTAATAGAGAAATGAGCGGCGAGTCGTTTCGTTTGAAAAAAGAAAGAAACGACGGATTGGACGCGGGGCTAAAAGGTTTCGCCGCGCTGCCATGGAGACGAGCTGGCGCAAAAAATCCAGCTGCGCTTCGCGACTCGCAGAGAACCTATATAAGGTGTGTATTCTTTGTTCCAGCGGGTCGAGCTGCAGCTTTTATTTATTTAATCGAACGTTTCTCAACGAGGCGGCCGTATTAATATCTCTCCACCAGGGCGGACCGTATCGCGCGAGGCCAATCGCCGAAAAAAGAAAGAGCTCGTCAACTGGCTATCGATGCGGCGGCCGATAAGAGCACGTCGACCTCGTTCGAGGCCTGCTCGGTGCAGCGCGCGAAATCTCTCCTCACTCGCATTTCTCTTCGGCGGCTTTTTAATAACATGTCATTATACGCATGCATATTCGCGCAAAATAAATCATCGCCGTTACGCTCGCTCAATCTCGCCGGAGCATCTCGAAGAAGTCGAGGAGTTTCCACATTATCGTCGCTCGACCTAGGAAGGTCGGCGCACGGAAATGACCCGCCTGTGTCTATACTCGTTCGTATGCACGGACTCGCGCGAAAAAATACAGCGATTGGAAGGAGTGTACCGTCGTATGACCAGCCAAGGTTGAACGTCGAGGCGGCGCAATCTTCTCCGACAACTTGGCGTTTCCTTATAGCCATCAAAAATGTGGCGCGTGGCGCGCTCTCGTTTTTTTCTCTTTCCACTCTTCCGTCGTACACTGTGTACGAGAGATGGGGTAATAAGCTCGACGGTCGAGGTAAATTAGAAAATCCGCGGCAAAAAGCGCGCGGCGACGTGGAAAGGAGAACAGAGTCATTATTGTATACGAGTCCCGATGGAATTGCTCGCGGTTTCATGCGCACCGGTGTTGAAGTATTTTTACGACGCCCATTTTTTTGCATCGCCCGCGCAATAAAGCGTAATTACGGCTTCTATCTGTAACGGGTCACGTGTATTGCACTGAGGTTAGAAGCGGCCGATTATACAGGCGCAATCTGTCGCGCACACAGCTCATTTCCGGCCCATTCAGGCGCTGCTGCTGAAAGAATAAATCTCAGCGCGGCACAGTTGGGCTCGAGGAATCGAAGATGATGTCGCATAAGCAGAGCGAGCGAATTCAAGCTTCATTTCAGAATTAGTTCACCGTCGCGTGACTCAGAGGGCCCGTGCGGAACTATACCAGCTAATGTCGGCATTGTCGCTACGTCGGAGTATATTGTCTTTTATCATCGTACATATTATATCGAGACACAAAGCCGGAGCGCTGAGCTATTCAAGTGCGCCGCTGCACAGCGGAGCAAGTCACCGATATACAACAGAGTCGACCTTGAGGCGGCTCGCGTTTTTCCTATGTACGTTGCCGAGGCGGCGGTGCGACATTAGCGTGCATTTATGAGCGGATTAAAGGTTATTGGGTTACGAGCGATAAGATCGATGGGGAGAGAATCAATAACGCGAGCGCGCACCGAGCGACTCTTATCATAGACTTTGGAGCCTCGTTAACAATCCACTTCCCGACTGGTCAGCCGCGAGAACTAATGGTGCGCATCTATCATTGCGCTGTATTCTATTGAGGAATCCGTTCGTGCGTCGAATTCAACCGCAGCGTTTAATTTGATTCGCGGCTCTGTATTTGCAAACTGGGTCAATTAATTTGACTTTCACCGCGGAGGGGTCCCACCGCGAAAGGTTTGCTGAAAAGAGTCGCATTAAAATGCGCGCACGACATCGCGTGCAGGCGAGCTCTCTCGAGAGGGCCGCGGCGTACGACAATAGATCCCCATCAAGACATTAAACGAATTAACGTCTCTGTACAACTTATTATACGATCCGGGAACGAAACTCGATTCGCCAAGACTTTCTTGATTACTGGGAAAACGCGTTTCGCTTCGTACAGGGAATATTAATGCTTCCCTCTATACACTCGCGAAGCAATCTCGGCATGAGCGCATCAGAACTCATTTTCATCATTCCGTTCCGGTTACGACGATTTGCCTTGTTATCTCCGGTCGATGCGCGGCTTCTGCGAAAAAAAGAATGCAGCGGAGTGACTAATGGCGAAAAATAAAGACAACACGACGTGTTTTCGGTTTCAGGAGATTCTACTGCGTAACGGAGACAAAATTCAGCGGAGAAGGCGGGTATAAAGGAAATCGCCAGAGTCGTTAATCGAGGCAAATATTTGCCAGTGGAACGAGCCTGCATCCTCCAAAATCGGGACGACAAAGCCCGCGAAATCGGTGTTTCTCTCTCTCTCTCTCTCTCTCTCTCAACACAACCATTCTCGGGCTTTCGATGTGTTTTCAGAAACGAGCATAACGCGCCCGAAACTTTCCTAAGGGCAGTTAGAACGTCCCAATTGCCAAGAACTAATTTTTATCGGGGTGTGCGCATTCAGGTGAAAAAAGGCCAAACAATACATAAACATCGACTCGCTGAGTGGGGCAGCTTCTTCGAAGGAGATAAGCTTCGGTCGCGACGGCGGAAATATTGCAAGAGCTCCCACGCGAGGCCGCGATCGTGCAGAGGAGTCGTCCTGGCCGCACTCGACGAAAAGTGGCACGAAATAGGAAAATGACACTACTTCGCCGAATGACGGACTGGCGCGCGCCGCGTAAGTAGCGTCATCTGACTTCGGAGTAGTATAATTATTTTCTGCGCGGGAATGCAGTTGCCGTGCAATTTTCGGCCTCATACTCATCGCGCGGACGCGATTATTGTGCTTTATTACGAGTGAACGCTCGCACTTGGACGACGAATTGAATTTGATGCGTCTATAGAATTGAGAAATTTCTTGGCTCCCGATATGTCTTGGTCTGGGTCGCCGTGTCCGAGACTACTGGTTATGCGACAATCGACTTTTTTGTTTCGTACTCTAAACGCCGGTATCATCTACTCGGAGCTTCTCGCGATCGCAGACTTAGGCGCAAAAAGCGGCGCTGATAGTTGCACAACGCCACACACTCGCGCGATACTTTCCACCAGTGCAACGCCGTGTTATAACTCACTGATAACCTCGATCGCGTTTCGCAATCCGATTCGGGGTATACATAAGGCGAATCGAAGCGGGTACCTCGTTCCCCCGGCTCGTGTATGATAGTAAATTTGCGCTACGTATCGCGCCTATTCTCTGGTTATCTCGCTGGCGGGGCAATTCACGGATAATGACACGCTGCGCTGACGCTGTAAATGCGACTTATACATAGTCTATTCGTCGCATCACAAAAGCAGCGCTTGATCTCGTTTAGAGGATCGATTCTCCCGTTTCATTCAACGCAGAACTTTAAATTTCTGCAACTTACGTCGCTTACAAAAAGTCCGTGCAGATAGTAGAAGCTTTCGTAACTCACCTGAAACATAAAAAAAAAACAGTTAGCGACGTTTCGAATACACTCTTGTTTTATTTTTTGGGTGGGATTCTCTCGCGAGTTTTCCAAACGCACTTAATAAATACACCTTGAATGTGGCCTTCTAGCTTTTAATTCTAAGCTATACAATAAAGCAGCCGCGTAACAGCCTGGTTTTCAGATTCTTATCCTGCAGAGCTGGAGTGAAAAGAAAGAGACGCGCAGCGTCGTCGGCTCTGCGTGGGTCGTGTGCCCGCTGAAATATCTGCCGCTTTAAATCATCGAGAGCCGGGCTTTTCAACTTGGCAAGCCGGACGAGCGCGTCACAATAGGGATTTTAATAGCGAGAGATATCGCTCACAAGGTGCCGACGACGACGACGCCGAGTACGTGTCCCATTTCTCAATGTGACTCTTAACAAGCTGCGAACTTTTGATGCGGGACGCTGCATGCGGTAGGTGCACAATTTCAGAGCTACATATCGTTAAAATCGTTAAAAATAGTCGGCATAGGCGCGTAGTTGCGGTATCCCATATACGAGCGATTTTCGCCGATAGACGAACACGGCAACTAATTAGTTCTCCGCGAGTCTTCGCTTATGGTAAACGGCGCGCTGTCTCGCACATGCAAATTCGAGCGACGCGCGCGAGTTGGGATGTTTCGAATATCTCTCTTGCAGATAAGGCGCTTGAAATTCATCCCGTGATTTATTTTTCCCGCGGGGTGATTGTACGCCAGCAGCAACTGACGTACGCGTATTATTGATCATGCCAACGTCAAACGGCCTCCACAGCTCGTTGCGTAGCTGCTCTCCGAATCAATAACAGATCTAGTAATTCCTCGATGAATAGCCTACGCGCAATAATGGGATTAGCGCGCGCGCGCGCGCTCGAAACTTATCTAAGCCGTTTTAGAAAGTCACTGCGTTTGTGCCTCGATAGAGCGACTACGACCACGGTATAAAGTGCACTTTGCTTATGCAAGCTTATGCGGAGGCGTCATCGGCTGCATCTACGCAGCAGCAGCAGCAGCATCACATTTCAGTGGCTCCGGTGTGTGTGTGTGTGTGCCAACCAGCGATTTTTTAGGCTCCCCTTATCGACTGCTCACCCAGTCGATCCCTTGCATCAGCCGCCGCCGCAGCCACTGGCGCCAGAGATGATTTTCTGCACAGTATACCAGATCGCTCGCGAGGCGTTAACCCGGGATGTATCGCATACGCGGCAGCGTGGCCCGTTGTATGTGGTTGCACGTTGCGGACGCATGTGTATCTGACCAGCAGAACACGCGCTCATTTTCCGCCCAATCGATGAGCGCTTTGAGTTACGGTGCGATGTATACCGATCGGCTGAATCGCGATTTTAATATCGCTTTCACGATGTATAACTCGGGATTATTGCTCTTATCAATAAAGCTAATCACTCTGTATGTTCTCTACCGCTTGTCTGCATTTTTGCCACTAACGCTGAAGTGTAGTCATAGCAATAAAACATTTTATTTGCAAACTGTCTACTATCAGTTCGGAATCTTTTGAATTCATCAATCCCGCTCCACTATAGTCGTGATTCACTTCGTAGGACATGACTTGATCTGCGCCCTTTCTTACTTCGATACTCTGATACAAAGGTTTCTAAACTTTGAAATTCAATTTTATTGCAAGTGATAACTGCCCTAGAAAGAAATATGTATTTTTAAGCCCTTCTAATCTTTTTAAAGGGATAAAACTTTAATTTAAGGGTTCATGGCCCCTGATTCATTGCTAATAATGAAAAAAATACATTTTGCAAAAAAAAAAAAAAAAAAAAATTGCATCGGCCGGGAATCGAACCCGGGCCGCCCGCGTGGCAGGCGAGCATTCTACCACTGAACCACCGATGCTGATATTTTACGAAAATATTAGAAATTTTGCCGGTCAAAAATCAGCTGATTTTAGCGGCCTACTTTTGAAAAATTTTTTTATAAATTAAATAAACGCATTTTTTTACAACAAATATTTGACAAGTTGTATACAAAATCGAGCCCAACATTGTTTTGGGAAGTCCTTAAAAAATCTTAACACAAGAGACTAAAACTCCGGCAAACAGTGTATCCCCGCACGAGCGTGACTAGCAGTCCCGATCCATCTCAAAATTCGCCGAAAGTTCAACGACTTCTTCTTCGCCTTGACTGGCTCGGGGCTGTCGCGATCCGGAATTCCCATCTCGCTTTTCGCTCCTCGTCATCCTTGAAAAGCGGCAGTACAGCCGCGAGACTTTTGCCTAGAGTTTCACGGTCTCGAGGCGTCGAGAATAACGCGCCGTGGCGCATCGCATCGTCGGCGAGACAAGATGCTTCCGTAAACTCGTTTGCGCGATAAGAAATTTTCCGTCCTCGCGAGCTCCGTCGCGCCGTGAATGCTAAGTCGCCGAGCTCAGCTTTTTTTTCCTTTCTGCCAGGCGGAGGCGACAAAGTGAGCGTGGGTCTGGTGTACAGGCTTTGTACGTATAGATAGTGCGCGGGCTTGTCTCGGTTTCGCAAGATCTCGTAAGGACGAGGAACGCCGGGCGGTGGCTCGAGACATTATGGAGATTGGACGGATAAGTTGGTTAAAAAAGACCATTTTGACGTAATCGCGCGTTGGAAAGTTATAATGGCAGTGATAATAGAGCTGCAGCTCAAACTAATAACGTCGCAGTTGTTATAGAGTGCAACCTTGTGAAATTAATTAAGCTGCCCAACTTGCGATAATTGTTGCATTGTTATATCGTCATTAAACTCCCTGCACCGAGACAAAGTTTCACGATATTAATTTCTCTGGATGCTTGCAATGATTTAAAAGCAAATTACCTTCGAACCTAGTACGACATCAGTTCGGAAAGATACACCTCACACATCTATCATAATGAAGACGATTACTTTGGTGCAAACACATCGGAGCTAAAAATAGCTCGCGCATTGCGACACACATGTCGGAAGCCACGCGACAGGAGAAGCGAAACGTACACACGGCATATCATTCGCTCGCACATACGTACATGCTCGAGCACACATCCATTATCACACGCGTCTCTCGGCAACTGGTTAATCGCGCCTCTCGAACCACTTCCTGCCGTGCCTATAAGCGCGGATCAACATCAACAAGCCTGAGTCTTTGTCACGACGTCCGCATCGCGACGGAGAAAATCTCTGATGCAGGGTTTACGTTCTGATAACAACAGCGGAGAGCGTCAGAGGCGTCAGAGGTGTCAGAGGCGTCAGAGGCGTCAGAAAATTAAATATACCGCGAGAACCACTTGCGGCTGCGGACATCGAAAATAAAGAATTTAATGGTCACACACGAGAGAGCGAAAAACTCGTGACGCGAGCTCGTGAAAAATTTTTTGTTTTTCACGCCGACGACGACGCAGTAAAGGCGATGCCGAAAAAAGGCCGCGTCGACGCGAAACGCAAATGCGATAATAAAAGAACGGAGCGCGTTTTCTCTCTCCTTGCGTAAGCCACGCGGCGGCCAGACGAGGATGGACGACCCAAATAAACGAGGCTCGAATCAACACAGAGACGTGACTCGCGCGATCATTCGCACTTTTTGATGATGCGCGTCGAATTTGGAGTGTGCGGCATCGTTTCGGCAAACGCTGCAGAAACTTCCGAACTACTTGTCTCGCGTCGTTCCGAACATATTTTCCAAAAGTCAGCCGAGCATGTAGCATTACGTAAGGCATCGTCACGAAGAACGACCGTGAAAGAAAAACTATTAAATCATCGTTAGCTGCACAAAAATACGCGCTGCATCTCGCTCTCATCGATAGCAAACATACGCGGCGACACTGACACGCATCTCTGTTTTGCAGATCATCCTCGATACAACCTGAAATTCTCGCCTGCGCAGACTCCGGCTCGATGACATCGCGGGTCAACACTGCGGTTAACCAACAAACTAAGTGTATTTCGCCGAGCTGTTCGCGCTCGACTTTACGCGGCGAGTCGAAAAATAGCTCGCGTCGGGCACCTGTCCGGCTATTTCGAGCGGCCACTCCTCGACCTGCGGACTAAGTATAAACGCCGGCGCAGGATGGAGGTGAGGCTTTTTTATTCATCTGGGACCTCGACGAGGATCAAGGTGGCGACAGCGCTATATCGCTGTACTGGATCGTTAAAAAGTAATTTGTCTTCGGTGCATCGTGTACGGATGAAATATAGCTCGATGTAGGTTGTATTTTGACGCGCGCGCAGTGGGAATTCGGGTAATTAATGGCCCGCCGGCCGCGGGTAAATAGTTTAAAAATAAGCGATGATCGCTTCCGCGAGGAGGCAGCTTACTTTCGACAGCTACGTACACTTCTGGGAAGTAACGGCCACTTCCGTATTCTCTTAGCGCTGTTGCAGCCTGTAAATATTGCAAAATAGACGCTTTCGCACCTTTCATATTACACACACACACACACTCAGCGAAATTGCGTCGCTGTGGTCCTTTGACGGTGGGGGGCAAAACGCGCCCGGTAATTCGAAACGGCGCCGCGGGACGTTTTGGAATTCGCGATGTGCAAACGTTGAGTAGTCCTTGCCGCTGATGTGCGTTTTAATCGGTGAGTGGGGCACGTCGCTTCGGATGTTCGATAAATAGCGACGGAATTACGAGCTTTTCGAGGTCTCGTCTCGTAGACGACTTTTTTCACTCCTCGCAGTTTTTGCCGATGGTCAATAGTTAGCGGATCGTTACGCCGATTTGTCATGTCTTGTCTTGTTTTCGGAAGAAGCTCTGCCGGGGAGTTATTATTAGTCTTCATATTTACATCGGGCGCAATAAGAAATTCAAAAACATCTGCATCGTAACTCCCCAAATATAACTTTTATTGTCCACACGCCTGCATCTCCGATCTTCATTGTACTTTCGCATTTTCTCGAGCACTTGATTATGTAATAAATCGGGTAAAGGGGTCGTGTTGACAGGAAATCTACTGCGCGCATACTACGAATCAATGAGCCATTAGGAAGATAAACAGACAATTCGATAGGTTAATTATTTGCCGTTTATTGTATGCTAATCGATCGAGAGTTCAGGTAAATACATGACTGGCGATGCACGCGCCGAGGCTACGACAACACCGGGGCACTAAATCTAAATGCATTTGCACAGCCCCGGAATAAAAGAAATACTTGCAAATTAACGAGGAATAACCGCATGAATGTTTGCAGATCGAAAGCGTTAGCGACGGAGATAACGAGAGGAGCCCCCCCCCCCCCCCCCCCTCCCCTTTGAAAAAGAAGAAGAAGAAACGATTATACAGCACGCGTGCGGCTCCGATAACGAAAAGAGATGCGGTTCGCCGGGGTTATCAGACCCCCAACGACCACCACGAGTCTCCGCGCTCTCGCGCAATATTGTAATCGAAGGCGGAGACGAATAATAAGTATGCCGACGATCGCCCGTCTTTCGACATCGCGCGCGCGCGGGAGAGGGGCTTCTTATCTCCGTTAGTGGCGGATTTTTTCCAGCGGGAAGCGATCGGCTAATTTTAGACGGCGACAATTAGACTGAGAACCGAGAGAGCGCTCGTATCCAGTAGCGGAGCAAAATTTCCAACAGACGCCAACTGCTTTTTTTGCGCGATTATGCGGCTGTATGTGGAGCGAGCGAATCACGCGGCTGATTCATGCGGGGAAAAGTAGTTCGCTATTCGTCGAGTCTTTTATCGAGCGTGTGTGTACATTTCTTTTCGCGTGATCGCCGAAAAAAGCTCGCTTCGGTAACTTTTTCTGTCCAAAAGTAAATTTTGATTCGTGTGTTTTCATAGTGAGCAATTCTACAGAAACAAACAATAGATTTCTAAATATAGAGCGAGCAGCCGGAGAAAAATTGTAACGAGTGCGAAACTAATAGTCAATGACACAAATATGGAGAAATAACATTGCATTACAAAACTGGCGTGTTTTCCATTCCAGAAAAGCAGCTTTGCTAGCTGCGACAGTCATCCGCCAAAAAATTCGAAGATAATCGTCGAGCCAGGCGGCGACTCGTCATCCGTTGTTATACTCGGTACGAGAAAACAAGCCGATGTCTCTGGTGTGTCCTCGCGGGGAATAGAGTCCACAGCGAGGAGCGTTTGCGTCACAGTTCAGCTCCTTAAATAGTTTATACAAACGCGAGAGAGGATATATGCGTAATCGTATGCACAGATGGGCTGCACTTGCGGCGAAAACGTCGCGTCGGCCCCCGTCACGCGCGGCTGTCGCGATCGCTCGTTTTGGAGAGACTTTGAGCTTTACCGTAAATAAAACGTCAGATGATGGATTTGCGTTTGTTTGACGAGCGATGATGCGCAGAATCTTTATTTCATAGATCCGTATTTGCCGCCTTTACGCGCGAGAGAGTTATCCGGGCAATTGAGAAGAAATTGCGGTGATTTACTCGGTTTCGTTGTTCTTAAGACAACAAGATTATTGCTTATCGCCAGCTCGACTGCACAAACAGCATTTTCGAAACCGCGTTACAGAAGATGTTGTTCGAGAAAAAGGTCGTTGCTAAGTGTGATGTCAGAAGAATAGTGCCACTTGGGGAAAAAATTGACATTATGACACGAACAATATGCAATACGATTCCTGACGCAAGCCAATTATGACGAATACCTAGAACGACGCTTCTGTTGCTCAATCAGCATTTTTCAGCGGTAATAAAAGAAAAATGCTTTTGGCAATTAGTCCGAGCGAGAGAGAGAGAGAGACAAAGAGAGCTCATTAGCATTAAGAAGGAGCGATTATAAGATTCCGAGATTTCGCGCGCGATATTTTCTTTCTCGAACGTTCGAACGCTTGCGCCGGAATGACAAAGGTCGTTTGCGTTATCTGATTTTATACGCGAGCCGCACGTGACTCTCTTTTGTTTGTGCAATTGTCAATAAAGATGCCGGCATATAATATGATTTGATCCCCGAGCGAGCTGCGATGAGTTAAGTAACTCGATAAAAGACAAAAAGAGATACACCTTAAACTTGTGTCGTAAACTTCGAGAGATAATCTAATCGTGAGTGTCGACGAGTCTATCTGATGTTCAGCAAAACTCATCGCCGGATGATCGTGCTGTGTATATTTTTTCGCGCATTGTGACCATCGGCCGGAATGTAAACATTGAGGAAACACCTCGCGGGAAATACAGGCCCGTCCGGCTGTGATTCCCCTGAAGCGAACAGCAGAGTTACGACTGTATGCGTGCGAGGAGCGAAATTAAATCCGGAAGAGGGTTTGACGACTAGATAGTCTCGAGGCGCGATTTTCTTTAAATTGAATTGTGAAGGAGGGCATATATCTCGAATGAGAAAGGTTTAAAATAGAAAACGTATTATAACGGGACATTCGCTCACAATAGTCCGGCTAATTATTGACGCATGGACGAGCGAGGAGTCGTTTCATAAGTCTCGTAACGAAGGAATCGACTCCGCGGAAATTTCTTGCAAACATTATTTTCACATTGGCACAATTGAAGGCCGCAGGAGTAACTTTAGCAGGCTATATTTATGCAACTCGGAAAATAAATGTTGTTCTGCAGTGTTTCCACGTTCCAAGGCCTCTGCTAATTAATATATGAAATGTTTTTTTTTTTTCATTTAAAATTAACGTTAAATGCTAATAAGGCAATCGAGGTCGACGCGAACCGAACAATGAAAATGGCGTATCATCGGAGAAAAGCAGAAGAGAGGCAAAGTGCAGAAAACAGGAAAAATGTAGCTGCTGAAAATACAGAGACAGAGCCGGAGCGGCATTAGTGCGGCACACGCAAGGCTCTCCCTCGCGCTTAGCTTTGTGCAAATTAATCGAGGAGTATTATAATCGCGCGCGTGCTCGCTCGCTCGCTCGGCCGAACGAGTTCAAGGGCCAGCGCTAGCGGCTATAACAGCTGGCTGGGGGTCCCCGATAACCTTTCGCGCGTCTACGCTGTTTTTGCGGCAAATTTCTCCGGCCTCTTTAGTCTCAGAAAAGTGCGGCTGCAAAGTGTTTTTCCATGCACAATGACGAAAAGTAGCGGTGACTCCGGCGCGAAAAGGGGTGAAAATCGTATGCGACTAGCTGTTTGTTGCCTCTGGTATTCGAGGAACGATAAAAGTTTAAAGAGAGGGCGTAAACAAAGACACAATATGAACTTGGAGCAATCAATCACTCCGTGCTAAAGTACAAAAAACGGGGTGCTACGTGCAAAAATTCGCCGATTTCAATCGAGCTCGAGATAGAGCGCCTTTGTCGCATTCTCGACCAATCGATCCAATCAATCGATTCGCGACTTTTATCCTCTCGGCCAAAATCACATACAGCCACACATCGCGAGCAGTTGACAGGCTCGATGACAAGACCGGCGCGTGCAGTCATCTATCGGCGAAATCACACAGCTGCGAGTTACGGCACTGCGGCGGCTTGCGCGAATCACTTACCGTCGGACGGTCGGAAGAATCGCGCGCGAACTTGATTTTTCTTTTTTATCGGTGGCGATCCCCACGTCGAAGCTTACTGTCGAGCAGCTGCGATCAGTCGTTTCGTTTTGAAAGGCCTCGGTCTCAAAATTTCGAATTTCGACGATGCAACCGAAAACTCTCGACTCCCAATTATGACTCCCAATTATGCAAATCCCCTGGCTCAAAAGTAAAAGGCTCGTTAATAGATGCCGGTCTCATAATTGCTCAGGCGACCTTGCGCAGGGTGTAGAAGGCCGCTCCCGTCCAGTGTGTGTGTGCTCGCGCGCTCTTAAAAATAGAGAAAAGCCGCCGCTGCGCCCGACGAAAAAGGAATACACCGTATAAGAGATAAAGCAGCGAAGGCTGGCTTGAAAGACAAAGGCGTATTTTATCCGCGCGCTCCGCACGCCAGATATCTCTCTGGCCGAGCTCGTTTCTCAGGAAGAAAGTCGAGCCGGTCAGATCCAATTTTGTCCGTGTGTGTGCTGCAGTGGCTCCTTCTTGCCGCCGCAGTCGAGCTCTCGTTCTGCTGGCTGCAGTCGCCGGACCTCCCATCATGCACACGCATCGTTGGCTGACGGCGTCTGCTCGTAGTTGACTCTTTGCCGAAGGAGATTCTATAATGAGAACTGTAGTCCCATTATTTTCACTCGCTTCTCTCTTTGCGCCATAAAGAACGGCGGCGGCAGGTCTTTATCCTTTCAATGGCAACTTTTACGAGCCAGACGGAGTAAATTAGCCAGGAATTCCAGCTGTTTGATACCTCAAACTTCGCCAAGGGCTCTCCAGCGTCTATATGAAGTTTTGCCGCGCTGACCCGGGCTGCTGCTGCAAACTTTCTCACTTCAAGCCAGGCCAGAGCCATAAATCAGCTTCGTTTATTTTGAGAGACCAGCCCTTACCCACTGCTTACTAATTTAGGAAAATCCTCGGACGGAAAAAAGCCCGCACCCTTCGCATTCCTCTCCGCCGAGAAACGAGAAGAGGTAAAAAGAAGACGGCGGAGCTCCTCCAACCCATTTTACAGCGCGTCTGCTGCGCGAATCTCGACAACCGAAGTAGCGCGAGCGACGTTATTAATAGGGCCGCAAAGCTATTTCGCGCTTTCTATTTAAACGGCTCGCCGAGAGAGAGAGAGAGAGAGAGACAGTGGGCTTAGGGGAGTGCATACGGGCTTCAAAGAGGAATTGCGGGCGCCAAGCGGCGCGACAATGTTATATTTAAATATAGTAGGCAGGGTATTGTTAGAAAGGCTCGGCTACTCTCCGAAAGAGTTATTATTCGAGACCGCGCTTGGCTGCGGGCATCTTCATCGCCTAGCGCACTGGGGTAGTGGCTTGTTTGTGTCTCGTTACTCATCAGTGTGGGCTTGAATTTCTTCGGTAAGATTGAGATTAATTGGCTCATTAGGACTAATTGTTTCGCTTCGGGCATGGTGGAGAAAAATTATTCTCGCGATTAATTCGCATCGAATCATGCAGATGAAAATCATTGCTGATTACAATCAGGAGTGCGATTGACGTATGATTGGCACTGCGCCTCGAATCCTCATTGCATCAATTATGAAAACTGCAC
Source organism: Nasonia oneida (assembly GCA_037356405.1). Classification (NCBI taxonomy): domain Eukaryota; kingdom Metazoa; phylum Arthropoda; class Insecta; order Hymenoptera; family Pteromalidae; genus Nasonia; species Nasonia oneida. Next base: position 737,329 of record JAZHPH010000007.1, on the reverse strand, counting down.
GAGTGCATCGTAAATCATTGCCGACCGATGTGGGTTATCACTCGCGATCGGGCGAATTGATTGATTATCGATAATTAGCATGCGCCTAAGCAGCCGGTGATTGCGTGACGCAAACGGCAACACCATGAATAGCATAATTACGCTGATAGAAGGATTATGACGGCGGTGAACGATTCCGCGGCTTGAGAATAGCCGTATTTTCTAAAGGCGTTCCATTGAGACGCGCTGAGCGAACATGACTTATCACGCCTATCCGAGTGTGATTACCTGCAGATTCATTCGATTATCCTGCGCCAGGAGAGAAAATGCATTCTTCGCACAAGTGTAGCCTCGATAACATCTCCGTCGTCTGCAGCCGCCCGCAAAACTCATCGCGACGAGACGGACACGTGATATCTCTCGAGTGAGCGGATTGATGGTCTGTATAGGTGGAATCGACCGACGGCTTGAAAGCACTTTAGAACGGAGCAGTAATTTATTAATTGTTTTGGTGATGAGCTCGATCAATTACTTTTTCTGGGAATGTAAAAAATGTTTGATATCTATATTCACTACAGATCAATCATTAGAAAGCAAGAAACTCTTACGCGCGCGAAATCGATCTGTGCTTGCGCAACTCTTAAAATTAAACACTGTGAAAAGTTATTTTCTCGTAAAGTTACATAATTTCTTCGAGTGGGTCTAATGTGTATACAGCATCTTGTTCTCAGAACGCGCACGATCGCCCATTTCTTTCCTCTCGAGTATAGCACGTATTAATTTTTCCGAATCGCGTACTTTGCAGCGCTGTATCGTGAGCGATAACATCGGAGATTTGATTGCTTTCACATATCAATTTATTAATCGCTTTGATTTACCGAGAACCAATCACGAAGCGATCACTCGATCTCTTGCTCTCTAATGACATGTAATTTTTCAGCGCGATATTTTTAATTAAAGCACGTTATATCTCGAGCCTGCATCAATAAATGCCTTTAATCTAAAAGTGGACGTGCTCATCTTCCCGTAATCGAGAACCTCGTCGAGAAGTATATTTATATTCGGAAAGCTGTCATCGTCGAGAAAAGATCGAAATCATCTCGAATATAGAACCGCATGAAAAAATATTTTCGCAACCACGCAGCAAAAATCACAAAGGCCTTCGCCGAGAGAGTGTCACGCACGTGGGAAATCGCGATCGCGGTAAGTAGCCGCACTCGAATTGGCGCGATAAAGAGCTGCTGTTATCGCAGCTGGACAATGGAAAAATGACTGTTGCCAGTTGCACACACTACAGTCCGACGGCGCGAAATGCTCGGCATGTCTTTTTTACGCGCCCATCGTCGGAGGTGCAATGAACTTGCCGTGTCGCGGAGATTAGATTCGCGTTGTTTTTCTTTCTTTCCTCGCATAAACACGTAGTCTGTGCGCAGGTATGCTAAATGGAAAGGCTCATTATCAAAGTTCATCGCTCTTCAAATAGGTGCTACGCAATCCCACTCGCAGATGAGTGCCAATCTGCGCGAGATAAAATTTCAACAAATTCCACCCTTTGTCCGCGACACAATGCGAATCAAGTCCGATCAAAGGCCTTTCCACGCGCCCGAGGAGAATATACATCCTCTCTATCGCGCTCTAACGACTTGCATAATCCAGCAGCGCGCAGCACAAAGCCCAATCTGCGAGAGAGCGACCCACAAATAATACACAAATAATGCCCGTCGCTTCGCTTCTCTCTAGCGATAAATAGACGCCGGAAATTCGATTTAGCAGCCACTGCCGCCGCCGCTGCTGCTGCTGCTGCTGCTGTCGCGCGAGACTCTTTCGATACAACGCACTGGCATGCATAATTGCTCGGGCACACAGGAGGTGTGCGTATGTTATAAGCTGGTCGATGTGCGTCATTGGCGGCGGGTCGAGAGCAACGGTATGCAGGGAACAAGGGCTGTAATGCTAGGAATTTTTCCTCTTTGAAATTGAAACGCCTCGAGCGTTTCGTGAGCCAAACAATTTTGCGAACTCGCTCACGTAACGACTTCCGCCCGGTCTATTATCTTAATTAGAGGCGGCATTATAAAAAAGAGCCGCGCTAATATATGAAAGGAAAAATTATCTTCAAGTTCAAAACCATAGGCCTGCCATATCAACCGAACGATTTCCCCACGAATCGCCCTCCCCAACTCGAAAGGTGCAAGAATCCGCAGAAAAAACGGAGCAGACGCGGCACACGAGCGAATCACGTGCACCGAGTGTGACGACTACGCTATATACCGTCGGCGATTCCCAAAGCCCGGTGGAATTTAATAGGCCAAGGCGCGCGCAATAGTGTCGATGCCGCGCTACGCCGCGCTACGTCAGCAGCACTACGGAGCTGTGTAAGCCCTTTTCACGCATACAGCGAGAGCTGAAACAATGGCCGGTGAGACGGGAAATTTTTGCATTCATGAATCGACGCATTTCAAAGTCGCCGCGCCGATTAGACTGTACAAGCGCAGACGGAGAGTCGGGACCGGGCGGGAAGGTCGACGATCCCGCGGCGGCTTTCATTCACGAATTCGGAGGCCGCTGACTGATGAGGCGCTTGACACTCAGGACCATTTATAGCCGCCGCTGCAGTTGTTCTACATCAATTATCCTACCTATGCATAGGCAATGCGCAGGAAGTGAAGTGAAAATTTTGCCGATAAGCCGGATCCGGTTTGGACGCGACTGTCTATGTAGGAGAGAGACTCACATTTGTTGACGTTTAAGGCGATCTCGGCGGCGAACTTCATTCCTCGAAAGACCCCGTGGGCGGTGGTGCGCGGCACTGCTGGCGGCGCGAAGTCCGGATCGTCCAGGTCGAACGACACGCTCTCCTCGAACTCCGTCAGCTCCATTGTCCCTCTGCAAGCAAGGCGTTGCGATGAAGCGTTTGAAAGGTGACCTTTTAAAAGAGGAAAAGTTTTTTCAAGTCAGATGTTTAATTCAGAGAGACAGCGCTCGCCTCGCTAATGAGAGAGAAATTCATTCCATGCATATGGCTATGAGCCCCGTATAGACATGCTTATTACGCGCAGAGGAAAGAGAAGAATCGAGACCGTAAGTAGGTATAGGAGGAAAGCGCAGATAAGCTTGAGAGGCTGCAGTCGTCTCTGGCTGCTATATCGATTTCTCGAAAACGGGAGGACGCTCAAACTGAAAAGCAAGGAGGCACTTGCCTATACACGCACGCATACCGAGGGCATTTTGCTTTGTTGGTAAACAGAGAGACAGGTGGTTCTTTTAACACAAGGCAAGGATCGAGGCTATTGGATAACGTTCGCGCTCGTTATCGGGCGATAAATAATGAAAAGCATTCGTAACCATATAAGCGCCCGAGTCTACCGCACTATCCCCCCTTCGAATTCCCCAGCCGGCTAAAAATAGCCCCTATCAATTACAAGCCCGTAAAAACGCCTCCGATCAATTAAATCAGATCGTCCTGCCGCCTTTGCCCGCATAAGCTGCATCACAACTCCTATGCCATATAGTTACGCGGCACCGAACCGGTCGTATAAAAAATCCGAGACACGCGTTGACACAAGCCCTTGTACCTATTATACGCCATACAGGCCGGCTTGGCAACAGGCGCTCGACGAGGGCATTGCAAAAGAGGGGCGCATCAACATCGAGATAAGGCGATCGCCAGCGAAAGCCGAATCGCGATGCTTAGATAATCTTGTAGTTTCGATGCTGTTGCAGGTGAAACGAAAAGTTTATTGCTCGAAAGCGCTGTGGATTTTCCCGCGTAACTAAGTAATTACTCGAAAGTTGCGGTTTCTACGAGTGTTTTGACACACTTCTTAATTGCACTCCGAGAACTTATTTTCAAGTGGGTCGATTAGAATCGGTGGGCTCGCGGAAAGCTAACCTCGGTCCTCGTACTGGAAATGCCCCGCTTGCTGTTTCATCAAGTTCGAAAAGCCAGGAAAAAATTCGCCTCAATTCGCGGAATGGAAATTTCTAGGTTAAATTTATAAGTTAGCAGTGCGCGCATTTGCGTTCGTTCCACACCAAGCTTTTTGCTGGCGTTCGCGAATCGAGGAGATAAGCGATCGAAAAAGTTGGCAAATCAAGATACGTGGGTAGGTACAAAGTTCAATCCCCGATGCGTTGGATTCGCTAAGCTAAGTATGCCGATTAGCACAACAAGCCTTTGTCCGGCTGACGCCGAGTCCTCTCCAGTTCTCTTCAGCTTCACTCGTTTTCGCGTACGTATCAGCGGACGATCGCAAAAACTCACCAACAAAACACTGCTTTCCTCTTGTCCACTCGACTTGTCCTTGCGAAGAGCAGCTACCGGTGTCTCTGCCTCGCGTGGAAATCCGGCAGGTATAACCTAAACACTAGTCTGTCCCGAGTCTGCCGCGCCGCACGCGTTTGCTGCAAGCGTTATACAGGTCGTCGATTTTGGCGGGGACGATCGCGAATTTGACAATCGACGACAGCAGCAGCGAAAACGTGCGGCGGCGGCGCACACGAGACGGGAACCGCGCGGGGACTGAGTGTAGACTGGCCGCGGCCGCGTGTGTGTGTGTTGTACAGCATCGGCAGCGGCAGCAGCGTGCTTAGAGTGGCTGGCTGCGGCGTGTTTTCGTTCCCTCTCTGCCCCGCTCGCTCCCGCGTGTCCGGCGACGCTCTCTCTCTCTCTCTCTCTCTCTCTCTCTCTCTCTCTCTCTCTCTCTCTCTCTCTCGCGCGTGCTAGCTGTAGGTATAACTCCCGCTCTCCTTTTTCTTCGCCGGATAGGCCCAGGCGCGGAGCGAGGACGAGCCGGGCCCCTTTGGACCTGCCGACTTCTGAGTGTTGTGCCTTTGTTCCGTGCGCCCCGAGTAACGCGACTACCTGACTTATCGCGTATTCTGCGTGTGAAAAAATAAGCGTTATCAATGCTGGATGCATTTATGAAGCTGTGCTGGGCGGCGGAAACCGGCGAAAACTTTCAGGTTAGTTTTACCTCCTTTCCAAAATAAAGTGCGGTCCCCGCGCGCGTGGTCCATGAAAACTCATCGACGCGAATAAGCAAATACACAATTACGAGGTAAGCGTGGTTTCGCACACGAACGTGCCGGTGATCGTAAATTAATCAGATAGCTCAATAATATGGGCGAGAATTGAAATTGAAATTTGCCCAACTATTTTGCCAGTCAATGCGTTTCGATTTAAGCGCGAACTTCCCGCGGCTGTCGCATAAAGTCCACTTGATTTGCAACTTTGGCATTTGAAATTTTAGAGGGCAAGGAACGTGCCCGATTCCATTTCGTAACAAAGTCCCGAGTTGCCGATAAATCCTCGTGACGCTCGTACTGTACGCGCGAATTTATCTTCCCGAGGGAAAAATACAACTTTTCCAGTGCACACACTTATGCCACGGACTATCGGTGTAATGACACACATTGCAAGAGGCAGCGCGTTATCGTTAAAAACGAGGCTGCTTATCCCCCCTGTTGCATATCAGTTGAAATAGCCAATCCCCCGCACCGGAACACTGCATTAATTCGCGCACGACTCGAGCTCGCAGCGATTCACGCGGCGGCCCTACACTACAGCACTTATTGTGCTCGAAGCGGCCAACCTTCGACTCGAGGATCTTCCTGATTGGGCTGTCATCTGTGGCGTGTGACTCGGAGAGTGCATAGATCAGTGTAAACAGGAAGCTGCGCTTTTCGCGGAACTCGATCTCTCGATCTCGCGATCTCGGAAAAATGCGACTGCGATGCTCCAGTCTGGGATGGACTAAAATTAAAAGTGTGAAAACGTACTAGGGTCCATAGCCTAGCTAAAAATACGGGCGTGAATCAGAAGGCTCCGGGTACAAAGACTCTACGCGTGCGAGCGAGTCGAGGATTTAATAAAAACGCATAAATAACGCAGCGAAACTACTCTCGGCCGTAGTTCTCGTTTCTTTGTTCGAATCGAAAGAAATAATGCAGCCTTATTCTTCGCTTTTCCGATTGATCGTGTTCGAACACGGGGACCGGGGTAGGGTAGGCTTGCCGCAGGTAACAAGCAAACGCAATGCGTTACATACCGCGAGTGTTATTGAACCACGTCAGCCGCAATCGTGTTTCCGCTTGATTGATCTGCCGGTTCATGAACTTAATGGGCTGAATTACTATGTTACATACAACTATGCGCCGCCTATTAAGCCATTATTATGATTCAGCCTCTCCTATAAATAACTCTGTCGATATTTTCGGGATGAAGTGGTATAGAGTACCGTGAGAAACGTTAACCAATTTAATTTAACCGTGCAATATTTCAAATAGTCTGCATGTGATTATATGCTAAAATCGTAGCAAATACTTGAAGCAGTTTTAATTTTCCGCCTAACTTGAAGTTTAATGGCCCGTTTTACAGCGGTCGGCTAAAAATATTATAATTGCCGTGCTCCGGCTCAGCTCCGCCGCGGCTGAACTTTCTAAAGTTGTAAACTGGCGCCATCGAGCGGCAAAGCGCTCAACGTTCGAATAAAGCTGCTGCTGCTGCCTACTCAGGTGGCGCACGGTAAGAGAGGCACACAGTACTCATAGTGTTGCTAAACAGCTCCTTATACTGACTTATGATTATGATACAATTTGCGTCATTCGCGAAGCTTTTCCAGGACGTTGTAGCGGGACAACGAAAACTTGAACAATAACAGGGAAGAAGAATAAAAAAATATTTTCTCAATCGGAAAAGCGCGAGTGATTTCGAATCGGAACGCGTGCGGGTGTCGAAAAGCGCTGACACGACTGGCCGCGTTTACAGTGCATATAGCTGTCGGCGGAGGAAGGAGTTGCGGCAGCAGGGCTCGATTAAATTATGTTTAATTAAGACCTGCGCTCCCTCCGTCTCCTCGTCGGCAGAATCATATTGTCCACTTAATGGCCGAGCGTCGCGCTCTCGAGAAGTTTTCACTTTTTCGTCATTCAACTTCTCCGGACTTTTCACTAGTAGTATACTCTCGGAGCTTCTGATGACGCGGTGCCGCTTCTCTCTCTCTCTCTCTCTCTCTCTCGATAATCATGGTGAGTGTCTTATTGGATAAGATAAACTGGCGGTTAGTGAAATGCTAGAAAAAAGATAAATTTCGAGCCGATAACGGCTCTCGACGATTAGGCTCGCACTATACTGAAAATGAGTAATCCCGGCTCGCGAGTTAAGGAAATCGTTGAGCTCTGCTTATCGATTTTTACAGCCGAGCAAACGCGAGGAGCTGCGACGGAAGATCAAGGAACTGAGGCGAATGATCGACGAGCTGGGCGGCCGGAAGAGCTGAGATCGTGAAAACGGTATATTCCGCGCCGAATCTCCCATTTCAACGTATGTGCCGAGCTGGCTCTTTAGCGAATAAAGCGTGAATTTCCTGCTCTACCCCGCACCTACTCCTAACGGGACAGTTCTCGGAACATGCCCAACTGGAACGAATGGCGTATCTCAGCCGCTGCTCGCGTGGGTAATCTGCTGAAGGGAAAAATCGACCAAACAGCCGATGCAGCGGACAAGTGTGGCTCGAAAAAGGGCCATGGTCGAGGTACAAAAGGAACAGCCGCTGAATAATGGAGCTACCTGTGTACCGGCGAAGAAAGCGAAAACCGCACGAGCGGCGAAAAAAGAAGGAAGGAAGGAAGGAAAAACGGGACTCAGCGAGCGAGAGAGACAAACACGAACGGCGAATGCAAACACGGGAGCGCAGGGGGAAAAAGAGAGGGGAAAAAGGAAAGGAGCGGACAAAGGCGTCCTGCGCGCTTTTCTCGCTCTTTCTCGCGCGAGGGCTTATTGAACGAGCGGTGCGCCACATGCAGGCGCTGATGATGTCATCGACGGTAGCGGTAATTATAAAAGCTGCTCATTGAGAGAGTTTCCAGAGGCGCACACGAAAAGACCCTTCACGGGCCACTTGGCGCTCTCCGCGAATCGCCAACTAATTCGCTCCGAGTCGGGCTTTTCCGCGGACGTATTGTATATACGGAGCCTCCTCTCGGCTCTAGGCCTCTCCTACTTACTCTCTTCCTCGCGAGTTCGCTCGCACTCGACCGGCTGCTGTGCCGCTTCTCCACTGCCGCTCGGCGCGCCTACGCTACAACATAGCAGCGCACAGTTTGGACTCGCGCTTTTCGGATCCGCCGCGCGCACGTGTATTTTTGGCTTAGTGCGGATATCGCGTAGTTTCGGGGTGGGGAGGTCGATATCGATCGCGACTGCAGCTGCCACACATTTTCCCCGCTCGGCGAATTCCTGTGTGTTATTCTACTGCATCATACTTTTTTGCCCGCGTGGCAGATAGCTAGCTCAAAGCAAGCTCGCTCAGAGGGAAAAAACAACGAGTGGACTGCGGCGAACGAGGCCAAAGTTAAGCCGAGCTCTGCTGCAGGTAAACGCGCCGCGGAAGTAGAAAATAATGCCCAGGCTCGAGTTAGTCGATCGATGCAGGTGCACATCTCTATATAGATATGTCGCGCTCTCAACTCGCTTTGTTTGCTCGATTCTCGGAGGCGGTGAACAAACGGGGCAGATTTAATCAGCGGCGAGTTAATAAATACTTCGCAGTGCGATAAGCCGCAATAAAAAGCACACCTATAGCCTGATTAAAACGTCCGTTTCACGCGGGGACCTTCCACGGCACTCATCCGAGTCTCTCGAACGCTCGATTCAAAAGCGTATGCCGCAAGGGCAGAGCAGACGATAGAGAGGGAAAGTTGTCTGTAGGCCGATTATTATCGGGGTGTCCCGGCGAAAAGGCGGCCTTGAAAAATAGGAGGCCCTCCAAGTTCCCAAATTCCTTATAAGCGCAATCTAATCTCCGACGACTCTATAAAAAACCAAACACGCCAAGAATGCACGCAACGCGCACGAGGGCACGTCATCGGTGGAAAAGCGTCACAATTCCCCTCTCTCGCGGCTCAGCAGTCGAGCGAGCGAACTGCCACCACCACAGCAGCGGCAGGCCGGCAGCATCAGTCTCAGCCCTCAGGCCAGCGCTAGCAGAGGCTTCTCCTCCGTCGGCCAGTGTGCGCTTCCGAGTATAGCGTTATACCCATACACTATACAGCGCGCTCGGCCGTCCCTCTTTGGCTGATGCTGTGTGCGTAGTGCAATCTAACCAATAAGTCAACCGGTTTTTCTTCGGCCCGCGGCGCACTTTCTAGTCGCGCGCGGCAACGGCGGCTGCATCGGAGGAGGCCTGGAATGTCGCCGGCGAAGCCCCGGCAGGAGGAGGACTAGCCGAGCAGGAGAGCTCGAGCGAATTCGAGGACTGTGCACGCATAATACATAATACATAGGTACAGTGTGTGGGAGCTGGGCTGTTTGTATAGATCGCGAGCTTTATCGTTTATTAATAGGCAGTCTAATTTGGATCGGACCGAGAGGAGCGTGGACTATGCGCGGCGCTAGTGTGTAATGCACCGAGCCAGTAGGCAATCGCGGCCAAAGTCATCGCGATATTATACCCACACACACACTACTTAGACAGTCGACGGTACGCAGCGGTGTTTTTCTCTTCCGCCGCGCTCTGCACGCACGTAGTCGAATTACACCGGGCGATGTGTCATACCCGCGATGCTCCGTTATCGTAGGTGTAAGTGAGTTGAGAGCACAGGAGTCGAGTGTCGAAGAAGAAGAAGAAGCAGCAGCAGCAGGAGGAGCCGGAGGGCATTGAACGGACTCCCGGTGGGAGTCAAAGGTCGACACACGCGCGCCGGCCAGACGCCTTCTCGCTCTTTCTCCAGTATATAGTGCACAATATCTATCTATCCCATATACGGCTGCTGTACGCGCACGCCGAAAGGATACGCTCGCGACGCAGACGCATACGCGGAGGGCCGCTTTGTTGTGCTGCTGCTGCTGCTGCTGCTGCCGCTGCTGCTGCGGAGAAAGAGCGAGAGAAAAGAGTGGCTGAATCGATTCCAAGAGCAGTCGTCGTCGTCGTCGTGCCCGCGATGGTTCGCCTCTTCGAGAGCAGAAGCTTCGAGTGCAGTGCCGTCTTTTGTGTTTACTCCTGCTGCTGTTTTGTACCTGCTGCATAACAACAGGCCGGGAGAGGGGGGGAGATAGGGCGTGCATTATTTTGCGCTGCAGTCGCTGCTATACTCGCTGCTCTCGAACGGCTGATGCTCTCTCTCTCTCTCTCTCTCTGTGTGTGTGTGTGTGTGTGTACTCACAGTCTATAAGTATAGGTATCCGTATACTGCGCGTACCCTGACGGCGGCGGACACATTTTCGTTTTGGTTTCTGCGTTTATTCGTTAGTGCTAATTGATGCTGATGGGCAGCGCGAGATGTCGAGTGCAACCGGACGTCTTTTGTGCTGCACTGGATGTTGCGCGAGAGACGTTGGGTTTTTCCCACGAGTAAACTTCCTTGAACAATGACGTGTGTCGTCGGCTGCATCTGCTGCTGCAGTCACGCGTCGTCTAGCTTTCACTTTGGCCCATAGCTAACGCTAAATATAATAAGTAATGAAAAAGTCGGAGCAGAAATAGCGTGCGGTTATGCGTTTGTTTGGCTGGCAACGTGATCGTTGTGTTGACGTTTTTTGCGCGATAAGCATGCGTGTGTCGTTTCCCGGTAGATTATGGCAGGTGTAAAGTTGTTGTTTTTCGATTGATATTGATTGAAACTGATTGCTTACAATGAGGTCGGTTCCGCAATGGTTTGTTCGTCAGCGTTGCGTCAGCACGACCGTTTCTTTAGGCGTTAAATTTTCACGTTCCAACGCTTTTCCATTTAGGATATTGCATTTTTTATCACATCGAAGGCTGACCTTAAAATTCATCTTTCCTGATTTTTTCAATCTAAACGTCGTGAACTACTTAGTTTTTCAACAAAGTTGAATTATTTATTCACATTATTTTGAAAACATATAATGAATTCTTACAACATACTACATATTAAGATGTTGTGTTGCAATTCTTTCAAGAAACTGAATGATTAATTTAATCCTGCTGCTCTCAATGATAAAAATTAATTGAGAAACATTTATGAAATGAAGTCTTTCTTTTAAAGAGCTGCATTTTGTGCATATCGATATTTTTGATGACACACACACACACACACACACACAGTGCAAACATATTTGAGCAATACAGAGACATTAATTCGATGTGTGCCATCCATTGTGAGTTGACACATTTAAAATGCGTATAATACTTTGAAAGAATTACAGCACCTGCCGTTTGCAGAAATGAAAGGAATGCAATTCATTTGTAAGCTCAGCATGCGCTCTTTATTTGTCAGGCTTGCCGAGTTGTTTAGTCTGTGACTGCTAAGTAAGTTTTCTCTTTGCTTCTTTTAGGGCAGCACAATGTCGAGGAAGGATGGTAACAAAATGCTGGTTCACCAGTTATCGTCCGTTCTACCAGATGATCGACCAATCACAGCAATAAATATCATAGAAGACTTGGACAAGTGTCCACCCAACTTCACTGTTGTAAGTATTTGATCTAGAAAATACTTAAATGTATATTTTTGATAAAGCAATGACTGATTCATTCTATGAAAAGATTTCATTCAATGAAGAGGCCCAGAGTGCTAGTTAAGACTCGTATGACTCATGGATTATTTAAAGATTGCTATTTCTTTTTCTAACTGTTCGAAATTCATTAGAGCTATTATGATTTTCATTTTCACATATTTCTTTCAAAATTCTCAACTATTATTTACTCTGTTTCTATGTCTTTCAGGTATCCAGAACTTATGATTTAGATTCCGACGCTGACTTATGGCGGGAGAGTGGATTGTTTATCAAGAAAAAATCCAGATACATATGTTTTTCAAAGACTGAAGGATTACCACATTCTGTAATTGAAAAGATATCGATTATTGACGAGAGAGAACCTCCTCCCGAAGGATTCAGTATGATATCTCACACTGTGGATTCAAGTAAGTAATTCAAGATATACAACTCCCAGCCTTGAGAAGTTTCTTGCCTTGTGATGCAACATTCTCACTATTGTAATGGGATTGTCAATTAATTACGTACTTCTTGTTGCAGTGCAAAAAGCGTGGCGTAAAAGGCAACTGTGTTATAAAATTAGGAATAAGGATTTGTGCTCATGTGCTGTATCAGACATTATCTTGTGTAGTAGGGTTGGAAAAGGTTTAAAAATGGCTCCTGACGAATTCACTTATGCTGGGTAAGTTGCACATGCCGTTTATATTTGCGGTAACCTTTAAATATTCTAACCAGCAAAAGATTTAACAAAAACATCTTCAATTTCAGTGTCATAAATGGAGTATATGTATGTTACAAAACAGTTCCCTTACAGACGGGTTCCTTAACTGCACAGCCGTATGCCAATATAGAGTGAGTATTCAAGAAAAGATCCATCTTACAAAAGCGCCGACAAATATTTTCATTTTAATGAATTTCTGCAGATTGTTCCAAACTTCGTCGCCAACTCTGTCAAACGGAACGCCGCACAGAGTGGCACCGGAGAGGCCGCCTAAGCCAAAGTTCGTAGCAAAGCCCACGAACGGACTGTATCCACAAATAAGTCCAGTGAGTGCGGGAAAGACAACTGAGAATAATGACCAAGACTACGAAGTTCTGAGCCCAAGTGCAAGAATAAGGCCAACGCGACCGGCGCCAAGGCCGCCGCCGAATAAATCACCTCTAGTTAATTCTGTGCCGGCTACATACGGAACACTGCCAGGTTCATCAGATCTCGATGGAGTTCCTTTTGTTCTCAACCCTCTTTTGAGCACGAGTGCAACAAATTCGTTTAGCGTAAGTGACTTTTGATGTTCCGACGTTTACAAGTTATCGTGAAACTAGGACTCATGATACAAAGATTGGAGGCGGCCAATGCAATTAAAAGTTTTATCTTATTATTACAGAAGCAGTTTCCTGTGATTAAAATCCGAACTCAGAAAGAGCTGGATAAAGAGGTACGTTTGTTGGATGAGTCAACAAATAATCATTTTTCACAACTTTATCGTTTTTGATAATGTTATTAACTATTTCATTCCAGTATTTCTACGATTTTCGAACTGAGCGAGAAACTTGAAGGGAGTCAAATCGTGCCAATTGAATTGCTTGAAATTTACGGATTTTCAGCTATACGTATACATCTGTATCGATAATATAGCTCTAGCCATGTGTAAGAGAGTGCCTGAACGAATGATTCATAACGCGTGAATATTCATCAATCCAAAAAAGAGAAACAAGCAAATCATTCATCGTCTGCAGTGATAAGGAAAATGGAGTACTGATCAAGTGGTGTACTCGCTCAGCTCGCTATGTAATTTCTCCCACAACTTCCATGTCTAATTTAGTTTTTTGATACCAGTGATCATGAGCATTGTATTTTTATAGACTTGCGTTATTATTTTATTGTTCGTAGGAATTATATAAACCTGTATAATATGTTCTAGTTGTTTACGAAAAATATTATAGAAATATTTAACAACATCGTACTACTGCGCCAAGAGCTTATAAATATTGAGTAAGACATTTTTTTGAATAAAAGGAGAACACTTTTTTTGATAACTAATCTTAACCATTCATTTGCCTCCTGCTGTTCTTACAAGCCAATCACAAGGGTCGAAAAATCCAGGTTTCATTAAAATTTGATTCGATAATACATATTTTTATTAAAATAAATTTATGACTTGATTTTACATGTCACGTCGACGCCACCGGTCGAACGCGTTATATAGATCCATTATTTTTTATATTTAATATTACTCTTTTATAGATGCTAGCAAATATTTACATAAATAACATTTTTACGTACAGCTGTATTTAGTATTGGTGCAAGTGTGATACTTTTCTAAATGTAGAAAAGGATATATATTATGCAATAGTTGAACATCACACATACGAAATGTTTCCGTTTAAAAACAATTGTACAAAATACGTTAATAGTCACAATGATATAACAGACACGTATAAGTAAATTTGTTTTTTATGTCTCAACACTAAAATTGAAAAATTCGCACATTCATTACGTTCTATTTACACCTTACACGGCCGCGATGCTTAGTCACTAGTTTTTATATGTCATTGAAAAGATCGAAAGCTCAGCCTACTAGTTGCACTTGTATTACATCTCTTCAGATAGAGCAAGCAATGCCTTTTAAATTAATCATATAATGGAATAAATTATCACGAAACGATTGGATGAAGCGATGACTCGTGAATGATAGGCTCTCGCGTCCTCTTTACAAAAATAAGAATTTCTTAAACTCAGTCCGCTAAAAGACGCAACACGGTTTGAAATATTTTTCATTTTAATCATTACATCTTTTAAACTCGGTAAAAATCAACTGTCACTGTGTGTATAAAGGATATACATCATTGCAGTCTCGAATCACAACGCAAATATAAATAAAAACGCCTCGACACTCGCGATTTTCCATAAAATAGTAAAAAAGGCAACTCACTACGTATGTACAGTCTTACGGGGTAACAATTAATCATCGTCGTCTCTACACCTGTACAGCGGGAATTCAGAGAACGCATCGCTCAAAACGAGAAAAGTCCGTTGCTAATTCGCGAGGGCAACCAGCTAAGCAGCAGCCTTTTTAACGACATTCCTTATCGAGGCTACCGTCAGCTACTCGAGGACTTGGACTCGGATGACGCCGACGAGGCGGACGAGCTGCCGGATCCCCAGCGAAGCGCGCTATCAGGCAGGACACGTTTGGCCAATCGTCAAACAAACGGTCCGGTCCAGTGCTTCGTATGCGTCGTGCTGGAAGCCGAGCCCGGGATGCTGCTCAGGCTGATGCCGTGCCTCTCGAGCACCGCGGTCGCCTTGATCTTGCTCTTGTACTTCACGTCCTTGGGCTTGAGCATGCTCTTGTGGTTGCTGAGCAGCCGCGAAGGCGTGAGGATGGACTTGTTGCTGAGACCCGTCGCCTCCAGGAAGTTGTCGTAGTTGACGCCGTTGCCGTTGTTCGTGAGCACTGTGTTGTTGTTCTCCAGGTTCTTGCCCAGCGCCGAGATGTCGCTCGACGTCAGGCTGGTCGTGGTGCTGCCGTTGCTGTTGAGGCCAGCGAAGGTCTCGGAGCCGTCGGCCTCGGGCCGATCCGGGTCGTCGGCCAGGTCGCACTCGTCCAAATTGAACTCCTCGAAGTTCTGCTGGATGTCGTACTCGTCGACGTCGAACTCCGTGGGCGGCTGGCTCGTCGGCTTCTTCGGCGGCTCGTTGCTGAGCTCGTTGCCGCCCTCGATCTTGAACTCCTCGAAGTGCCGCACGATGTTGGTGACCTTCGGCAGATGGTTGCGCGGCTCCGGCGACGACCGCGACAGGTCGTTGGTGCTCTTGTGAAGCGTGAAGGACGAGCGCACGTTGTTGAAGCGGTTCTTCCAGAAACTGCTGGCCTCGTCCTTGTTGTTCTTCCTCGGGATGTCGTCGAACTTTAAGCTGCGCACCGAGGTCGGCGTCATCAGCGGATTCTTGCCGCTCAGGCCGAATATGGTCCGACTGGGGGTCTGGGTCGGGTCGACGTTCTGCTTCTTCCGCGAGGTCTCGTCGATCAGGAAGGACGGACTGGGTATTTTCTTCAAGATGAGCGTGTTGTTGCGGAACTGGGGCTTGGGGGGCAACGCCGGAGGTACTTTCGGGGGCGGCGAGATGATCTCGGGCAGGGACTCGATGTCCTCGTAGTCGAGATTCTTGGCTATCGACAGGCCCTTGCCGGACATCTGCAGACAGGTCTTCTCCTCGATTCTCTCCATGCGCAGGGAGGTCGGGCTCGAGGGCTTGCTGCCGCTCTTCGTCAGCGACCTGCGGGAGTAGCGCGCTCGTTAGTTCGGTTTTCAAAACGCTTGGCGGAACTTGGTTCCCCGAGGACTCACCTCAGAATGTTGGAGTTGTTCAGCGGCTCCTCGGCCGGGACGCAGGGCTCGATGATGACGATCGGCCGAGCCTTCGAGTCGTCCACGTCCTCCTCCAGTCCGGACTCCGGGTCCAGGACGGGGACGATCCTCATGCCGAACTCGTCCTCGGAGTTGGTCGCCTCGAACCCGTCCACGGACGGCTCGGGCTCGTTGTCGTTGCCGTCCTGCTGCTGCTGCTGCTGCTGCTGCTGCTGCAAAACGGTAACGAACCGATTAGCACTGGAAAAGCAATTGGACAATCCGTTGAACGAAAGCCGGTACCTGCAAGGGCGCGAGCCTGGTCGCGGTCTGGGGGACGCCCGTGTGCGGCGGCTCCTCCGAGTTCCGCCTCTCCATCTCGGAGCCGACGGACTCGATGTCGGAGAGCCTGGCGGGCTGGAAGCGCACGATCTTGCCGCGGTGCTTGAACCTGCGCGGCACCGACAGGATGTTCTCCTCGTCCTCCATGTCGCGCAGCAGGATCTGGTTGACGCACTCGAGCACCGAGTTGTGGTTGCTGTTCGGCCGGTAGACGCTGTGCCGCAGCATCTCGTCGTTCAGCCGGTCCTCGTCCGGGTCGCTGTACCAGTTGCCCGAGGACTCGTCGTGGTTCTGCTCGTCGAGCCTCCTGATGGGGAAAGGGGGGGGGGGGGGTCGATTAGGGCCTCGTTTGCGTACGTTTTGCGATCAGACGCTAACTCTAAAGCTGTGAAGACCTACACCTGGACGTTGTTGTTGCTGCAGTCCTCGCTGGTCGCGGCGAGGTCGTTGTCGTTGAGCGGCTGCAGGTTGCGCTTGTTGTTCTCGTAGATGGGCTCGTCCTCGTCGTCCTCGTCGGAGGCGTAGTTGCAGTCCATGCCGTCGTCCTTGCTCTCGGAGCGGGCGATGCCGGGCTTGTTGGCCAGCTGGCCGTCCTCGAGGATGAGCAGCGTCACCTCGTTCTCGCTGTCGGTCGTGACGATGGTCGGCGTGCAGCGGCTGCTGCTGCCCTTGTTCAGGGTCGAGCCCGGCGAGACGTCCGTGGACTCGCCCTCGCAGAAGCCCTCGGTGCTGAGGAGCGAGGGGCTGCCGTCGGTCGTCGTCGTGATGATCGAGGCGTCGGTGTTCTCGCTCGAGGTCAGGCTCGCCTTGGAGATGTCGCTGCCCGCGAAGCTGTGGGTCTTGCGGATGTTGCTGCTCGCGTGCTGCTGGTGGGCCGCGTCCAGGCCCTCGTTCAGCTTCGTGATGATCTCGCACTTGAGCTTCTGGATGTCGTTGCTGAGGCCGCTGTCGTGCTCCTGCGGGTGGGATCGTCGCATTAGTTTCGCGAAACCGCGGCTGCATTTACGCGGCTCATACCTGGAAGTCGGTCGCGTCGTTGCCGGGCTCCTTGATGCCGTCGCAGCAGGCCTGCTGGTCCCGCTGGCCCTTGAGGTAGCTCTTGGTGTAGCGCCTCAGCTTGGCGATCTCGAGCTGCTGGTTCCGGATGACGTTGTCCTTCTCGCAGAGCAGCTGCCGGATGGACTTTTGCTCCTGCTTGAGCCGCGACTCGAGGACGAGGAGGGCGCGCAGGATGCGGGAGAGCTGCTGGTCGCGCAGCAGCCGCTCGCGCTCGTGCTCAGCGCTGAGGCCGTCGAGCTCGCGGACCAGCTCGCGGCAGCGCCGGGTCGCCGCGCGCAGCGAGTCCTGCGTGTGCGCGACCTCCTGCCGCAGGCTCCGCACCTCCGACTCCATCTGGAACATGGGAACGGACGAGTCTCTCTTACATTTTTCGTGTGGATGGAGGAGCAAAGCGTTATTAGCGCAAAACGCATACGCGGGGAATGCAGGAAAGCAGCCCAGAAACGAGCGCTAGTCGGGCATCTCCGCGCGAAGATGCAGCACACGCGGCCGAGTCGGCTCGCTGACCTCCTATCCCGGCGGCGCGGCTCGAAAAAACCGTTGGTCAAGAATGGAGAAAGTCAGCGCGCGAGGCAGCACACTTTTCGGACGCCTGCCTTCGTCGCCACTTATCGAGCGCGACGTGGGTGTTGCAGCCCGCGCCTAAATTGGACGATTTTTCTCGAAAACATTACATTACCCGGCCGCGCTGTTGTGTAGACTCGCGTGTCTAGACTTTTTCGGAGCAGCGAATAACACGCTCGATTAGTTTTACGGTCGCGCGCGCCAAAGGGTGAACTCGCTATTTTTACAAGGCAGCGCGGCGGAACCGAAATTCGCATGAGCTTCTGCCTCTCTGGCTCGAAGATAAAAGTCGATGGAGCGGGCATAATAACCTTGAAAATTACGCTCTTGCGCAAGTGTATTACGAGCCGCTCGAGATTTACATAAGGAGTAATTGCTGCCTGGCTTATTAGGGGAGTTAACCGGCTGCGATTTATTTCGTCTAATTCCTTCAAATTGCGCCTCTCGGGCAAGAGTTTAACGATCCGCTCGACGGGGCCGCAAACGGAAAACTGAGAGAACACAATAGCCGACATCGGGGATAATTTATTTGCGGAACCGCTTTGCAATTGAAACTATGCATCATCGCTATCCTTAAACGCTAGCGTAAAGCAACAATTGCCGGCTCTCGTACGACGCGCGGTCCCTATGCAGCCGCCGTGAGAAATTAAAATAATAGTCCCCGCAATAATCTCGCCGCGACATCTCTCTCTCTCTCTCTCTCTCTCTCTCTCTCTCTCTCTCTCTCCCTCTCAGTCTCCGATGTCTCTGGCGGCACCGCGGCGGTCAAGTGCTTGGCTTTTCGAAACCGCGACGACGTGGACTTCCGCGTCCTTGAACTTGACTCCGGTAATGGCTGGAGGCTTTTTCGTCAGCCTTTCGACGCGCGGTGATGCAATTTTTCGAAATTCGGTGCAATGACTCACGCAGCGTTCGGGGCCTGATTTTCTGGAGTACGTGATCGAGAATGACAACACGCGACGAAAGCAGATTGATCGTGACGATGTTGCGTTATCCGCCTCGTTTCAGCATCGGGATTATCATGATGAAACCCTGGCGCCCACGTCCGAGCTCGGCTGTGCAGAAACGCACCGTTTGACGTATTCGAAGAGCCAAGTTTCACCGACTGCGACGTCATTCATCAGACGACGAATAACACGTATAAGTAAACGGGAGCATCAGTTTTGTGCTGCGTTACTCCATTCTCTCGTAATAATTACTTACACAGAAGAGAAAGTCTCCGCCGCGCGCGAGTTCCAAGGAGTCTGTCAATAACAAAGTCGCCTCTCTCGTAATAAGCGCCGGGTAATTCGCGTTTTTGCTCCGCGGGCGAAAGAGAAAGTCAGTGTTGATGCAGCGGCGAATCGTTTGGCGAATTTTCGCGCGCACCCACGCGGCTGGAATGCGGCCTATAAATACCTCGGCGTGAAAAAAACGCCGCTCAAAGCCGCCTTTCCAGAGCCAATCTTCCATCGACTCGCACACACACATAATAACTTCCCCTCGATCGACCCGACCTTGACACTCCGAATCTCCGGGTCTCGGCGCGTTCTCCGCTGACGTCAGCCGCGGCGCCAGCACCACTCGACACGTGCTCCCGCGCGCGATCAAACTTTCTCCGTCATTGTTGTCGAGCGCGTTGCGCAAAACTGCACATTGTCTGCGGCCTTTCGATTTTAGCCGGATTATCTTCGGGCGAGGGTGTGGAGTGATTTACGAGGGGGTCGGTCGAGCAAATTACCGACCGAAAAACGAGGAGAGAGAGAGAGAGAGAGAGAGAGAGAGGAATGCAGTTTTTGCGCGGCGTGAATGCGGGACAAATTATAGATCAAGCCGGTAATTTACGCGACTCTCACGCACAAAACAATGTAGGGTATGCATGACGTCGTCCCAATTAGCGGCAATTAATTCATATAGAATAGACTCTCCCGGCCTCTCGTTACGCGCAGCGCGCGCAGCGAAATTACGTAAAAGCATAAAATTAGCCGACGCAGACAGAGAGAGAGAGAGAGAGAGAGAGAGAGAGGGAGAGCTTTGGCATTAGCCAGTCCACGAAGCGTAAAATGAAAAACGTTTCATTATTCGCAATGTAATAAGCCAGTCTCCCGCAAGCCGCACGACTAGGCAGCCGAGTGGAAAACGCGAACTTGATAATGCGGCCAAAGGACGGCGGCCAATTGAAAGCGCTGCACTTGACGTAATCTATCGCTTTGTCCGTTTGTTTACATCGCTCCGAGTCGTACGCGAGTCGCAACTGTGAGCGACGCTTGCGAAATCCCGAGAGTCATTAGAATCCCAGCATCCATACCTGCTGCACCAGAGCGCCGAACAAAGCCGCGCGATCGCGTTACGACAGCGCCGCGACGTTCGAATTCGAATCGCGATTATACACGCGCTGCAATTTCGCGGAGTTACATCGGAGATAGACCGCGCGCGTTTTACTCGATTTCGTTTGAATGCCGGCGCTGCTTTTCGCGCGAACCCGCGACGAGCGGAGGTCTTTTTTAACGAAACCGTTGGCCACTTGTGAGCGCGGCCTTTTCTAATCGCGCGGTCCGCCTCGATCGGAAATCTGTCGCGCGCCGTCTACTTTCTAAAGCCGAGTTTTTAAGAAAATCTCTTCGTTTTCGGATTACTGGCCAAAAACGATCGGTTAACGACTCTCCCACGACGTTCCGGCGGATCACGAAGAGCATAAAAAAGCCTGCTCCCGTCATCCGCGCGCGCGCGCGAGCGAGCGAGCGAGCGAGGAAACCGTTATGTGACGCCGAATTCCCGCGGCCTAATGACACAGTAGTGAAAAGCGAGACACGACTTTCGACACCTTACGAGCTCTATAGTAGCGTACCTCTAGGCGGAACCTTCTCGCAGCATGCCACTCCGCCGCTGCACTCACTGCACGAAAATCACTGCACGGGACCAAAGATCGGCGGAAAATCGGCAAGCACTCGGAGTGGCTAAGTTTATACAACGCACACACACGCGCGCGCGCGCGCGCACAAGTATATCGAGTGGCAGGGGGGACGCTCGGGCTGGATGGCCGAGAATCGTGTACTAGAGCGCGAGAGAACGCCAACGCGGCGATGCGGCGCTCGAGGTTCAAGAGCAGACTGGTCAGTCTGGTGCAGGGGCTCTGTGCTCTGTATACGGTGGCAGTGATGCCAGCGCCGACGACTGTGCCGGAGAGTTTCGAAGGAGCCAGCAGCAGCGCGGAGTCGGCGGCCAGTGGAACTTTGCACGCTCTAGACTCGCTGTGCCCCTTTTACGCTCTCGATTTTTTTCGATTTAAAAATATTCGGAGAAAAAGTAAGAGCTCTATTGTTCATATGGATGATGGAGAAATCGGTCATCTTTTGTGCGGATAAAAATGCCTGACGTCGTCGATGGAAATTCTCTGCCTAATCTCGACCATTATTCAGCTTTTAAAAGTGAAAGCAGCCTATCGCACATAATATAGCGCGAGAGCAGGACACAGCGCAGAAAATGAGCTACAACGCTGGAGCGGAGCCTGGGCAAAGGGTTTCCTACACAGAAAATAGTGTATACGAGAGAGAGAGAGAGAGAGAGAGAGAGAGAGAGCGTAGGTTCGTCAGCGGCAGCAACCAGAGAGGGACGACGACGACACAGGCCAAAGCGAAGAAAAGGAGCAGAGAGCAGGAGAGCCGAGAGGAGAGAAGAGGAGGAGGAGAAGAGAGGACGACGAACGTGGGAGCGCGCACAATGGGACTCGGCCGCGTAACAGTCCTTAAACAGGTGAAAATGCGCCACACGAGATGCGCCAAAATCCATGACAAGTGCCGACTGACTCTTTCCCTCTTATTCTGCCCAAGGACGGATGCAGGGACCGCGCGAAAGAAATGGGCGCGTTTTCGGTTATGCGGCTTTGCCTGCGCGGTCGCGAACTCTTGGCCTTTTTCTGCTCAGCAGCCGGCCCCGAGTCTAGACGCGGATTAAGATAACGGAGTGGATGTTTCAGCGATGCGAGATGGGAGATACATGGCTTTTCCGCGAGGAAAATAAAAGCCGGGGAGCCGGCGTCGCCTCGTACGGCCCTGCTGGAGGAGCGCGAAGCTATAGAGAAGGCTTAGGCGATCCTCCTCCTCCGAGAGAGAGAGAGAGAGAGAGAGAGAGAACAGGTAGAAGGGTCGAAAATTCGCCGGCGGGATCATGTTCTTTACGAGACGGGGGATTAGCCGTCGATGCCTTCGACTGACTTTGGTAATTGGGCTGGAAGGTGCGTCGACTCTCACATTATACGTTTTCTCGTTATATTCGTTTTACGAGCGGGATTGAATTTTTGCCCGAAGATATGAAGATACATCGGGGGCCCGATCGGCGATTATAGAGCACTGCTCGTGGGAGCTTTTTATCCGCCGAATCTAAGCATCCCATCTCCCTCTCTTCGATTCGACGTCGTATAATTTCAGTCATTACGTGCGCCGATAAATTAGCGTATGCTAGTAACAACAAACGGAAAAGTAGGCGCGCGAGGGCCTTGAGATATAAATTCCGGCATTAATTGTACGCGAGCGCTCGCGCATCTAAAGATAGTCAATGAAAAGGGCGCAAAAAAGCGCGCGGCGGGCTCTTGGCGCGGGCGCCAACCATCGCGATGCGCGAAGCGAGCCAGCTCATCCCTGTCCGTTTTAAAAATTAGCGCATAATGCGTATCGACTCGATCTCGTTATTCCCGAGCGGGAGATGCATTGTGACAAGTGCGCATTTTTAGACACCTGCTCTTCCGGCCAGGCTAAATTTAGGGGGCGCTGTAATGCGCAGAACGCTTATCACACTCACCATCTGGGTGTACTCGGTCCACTCGTTCCATATCTTAGAGTCTATTTTCTTTCTGCAGGACATCCTACGCGTTGCCACATGCACCGAACGCGCGTGTATAAGTAATCGCCGGCGCCGAGCAACCTATCTGACCTCGCTCGAATATTAATACACCCGCGAGTAGCTGCTGCAGCTATTCCTCCCACTGAATCCCTCTTCTTTTCTCGCCTCTGAGGCGCGATCGGCTGGCCGATAGGCCCAGCATCCTGCTCCTTTCGCGCCTTCCCTGCACTCCAGAGCCAGCAACACTATCTTCCTTTTGTCTCTCTTCCCCTCGCGCCTGGCGCGAGCGCTGCAGCTTTCGCCCTTCTTTGTGCCGCCGCTGCTGCTGCGGGCAAGAATATGTCCCGAGCGCTGCGCTGCCGGTCTATGCACTCGCTGACTTGGACGTTTTCGTTATTGCAGAGCGGATCCTTTCTCTTTCTCTTCGCGGATATAGAGCTAAATTAGTACGCCGCGCTCGTTGCGCAACGTCATTTCTGCCGAAAGTGCACGGCCAACGCAGCGCGCGCGATTCGCCTTGAATTGTCCGCAGAGCAGTAACAATGGATTTTTCGGCAATCGTCAACGTCACGCTTCGGGCGATTCACCGAGCGCGCCGAGGCAGGTCCGAGAAGCCTAATTGCGCGGGGCGAAAGCTCGAGGAAATGCCCGCCTTCCGTAAAGTTCGTTATTTTTTCAGAGATTCCGGCCGATAGCCGAGCCTAGCGGTAATTCAATGCTTTCTTTTTTCACTCTTCCAGTTACTCGCACTTACTTACGAGGCCTATGCTTTATTTATTAGGTTTGGAAATTTCAGATCGTTTCTACGCGATCTCCGCGCAACTCTGCCGCGCTTTTGTTCCGACTTTATTTTCTTTAATTACATTACTTTTTCAGCGTTGCCAATTTCCCGCACACGGCTCATCATCGCCCGACCGATAAAAAACCGGCGCGGGACTGCGCGATAATGCCCATGAGCCGCGGTATCTATGTGCGGTGGAAAATAAAGAAGCCGCTCGCCCGATCAAGCAAATTTTCACATGTGATTTCCGTCCGACTCGGTATACACAGAGTAATTATTACTGTAGCGACGACGGCCGTGTCCTTGCGCGCAAGTCACCTCGAGCTACGCCGCTGATAATGACAATCTCGATTCTCAGCGAGCAGAAGCAGCAGAGATGACGACGAGCTGCTGCATGTCAAGGACCATACGGGCGATGATACGTCGCCGCTATTTGTTATGAGTTTCCTCTTCTTTTTCTTTTTTTTTTTTTGTCACGAGGTGTATAGGCGTTGATACGAAATTTCGTTATTCACGTAGGCTCGGCGTGGTGGTAATTGCAGCGATCGAGCGTTATTAAATTCCCGAGACACGTACGCGGGAAATTAGCGCAATCATCGAAGAAGGAAAAAAATGTATCCGAATATTCCGACTGTGTACATCCGAGCTCGTCATCGGCGCAATTACGCGCTTCCACGGGGGCTTAGACTCAGCCTTAGGAATGACAGAGTGCGTTTACGGTAAACGGGTTAACGGTAGCCTCTGCCTCGCTAACGACCCGAGCGTGTAATTTTCGTGAAATCACGAGCCGAGCGCAATGTGTCTAGCGCGGCTCTTTTTCTCTTTTCTCCGTCTTCGAAATTAGGCGGCGGCGGCGAAGCCTCGAAAACCTTTCGTTGATTTTAGATTCGAAAGTTACGCGGACTATTTTCGTAAGGAGGATGCTTCGGGAGGACGAGGTGTACTAAAATCCTCATAAAAGCGAGCGAGCGAGCGAGCGAGCGAGAGAGAGAGAGAAAGAAATGGGAGGGAATTAGAAACCGGCGCTAGTCGTTTCGTTTCACTCGATCTTCCGAGTTATTGTTGTTATTGTGTCGCGCGACTGATAAAAAGGCCGACTCGAGCAAACAAAAGACGCGCCGATCGATAATCGACTGGTTTCCAAGTCTCTTCCATACCGATTCGACGAAAGCCTGCGACCGCACAAGGAGCATCCGCGCGCACTTGTTCTCTTCGCGAAGCACAGCAGCAGCAGCACCGAGTTCACTTCACACGCGGCTCGAAGAACTTGGTCGAAAGGACGGGCCGACCGCAGCGAAAACCGCGACTCTCCGTCCGCGAGCGAGAGAACCGACTGCGGGCGGCCGAGCCGCTCTCCTCTGCCGCGAGCTCCATACGCTTCCGGTTTCTCCTCCCTCTCGCTCGACCTGCGTGCAGCTTTTCGCTTCTCTCCTCGAAATTCGCCCGGCGCGATTACGTCAGGTCGCTAGCGCTTATCGCCGACTGATAGCGCTCTCGCGCCAAGTTCATTATCGCGCGCGACGACGTGCCTGTCATCGACGCTCTTTTCTGCGCTTCGCCTATACTCCGAGAGAGATGGGCAGCTCTTTCGGACCTCGCCGATCTCGTTAATTGTGCGCCGGTGTATCGTCGATCTTGATCGGGGCATTACCGTTTTTACTAAAAATAGAGATGTCGTGAGCGGAAGAATAGCGCTGCGTTGAGAAAAAAAAACAACGGCCAGATAAGATAAGCGGCTTTACACGTTTGATCACCTGTAGCCGAGATGCAATCTAAATGGAATGAGCTTTTTCGATATAGTTTTCCGCTCTATCGTACCTGCGCCGCAGCTCGCGCGAGTACGCGAGAATTCGAATTTGACGGATTTATGGCGGGATGTCATATGACAATGTGAGTGGTGTAATGACGAAAGCGAAGTGTGCTTTTCCATTTTCCACTTGATCGACTCGTCTATTAGACGGCCTGACAGCTGTGCACACGCCGCATTTTCAATTAGCCGCGGAAAATCCCACTAAGCTATAGGTTCGCGAGCCGAAAAAGTGCCGCGACACGGAACCAGCTGTACCTTTCCAATCAACCAGCAGGCACTTCCGATTCGGATTTCTCCCAGCGCTGTGTCGGAACGAAGATCGACTAGTTTTTTCAAAGAAAAGCAGCGGCGTTTCCTGAATGAAATGAAATTGCGCGCCGGCACTGCAGCTCGCGTTACATAAGCTCTGCAGCTCTCTCTCTCTCTCTCTCTCTCTCTCTCTCTCTCTCTCGCATCCAGCGGCGCGATCGTGCCGCGCGTTTCCCCTTTCATTTTTTCGGCCGCGCACGCGGATAAGATTTCCAATGGATAAGCGGAATTTTTGCGGCTCGACATGTCGCAAGCCCGAGCGAGAGACAAAGGGATAGGAACGTCGTCGTACGTGAGTGCATAGTCTACGGTCAGCGGCTCTCTTTATGCGAGTCCGTAACCTTAACGACGGCGACGACGTCGTACACACAACCGGAGCGCGTCAACTCTTTTCGCAACCAAGCGAAGCGCGGCTCGTGTACAAAGGTACACGGGGGGTTTGCACACACGCATGCGACGGGTTCTGTCCTCGTCGTGCATTAAACGAGCCGAGCAGAGACTTGGTCATTTTAAGATGCCGCAGAGGCTAAACTTGTACGGGGGCCAAGTAATTGTAATGCCAAGACCAGTGCACGTTTACCTCTCTTGCCGGCATCCATTTCGAGGATGGATTGGCTCGCTGTCATAAATTCACGCCGCCGATTAATTCCCAACGACAGTCGTTAAACAAGCCGGGCTCGTGTGACAGATGGCCGGCGCGCACGGAGCGGGAAAAGGGAAAATCGATGCGGCGACGCGAGATAACAGTGCATCCTATTCGTCGTGTCCGCTCTTTTTTTTCCTTTCCTTGCGGGGGGACAGGCGTACGGACACTCCGTGCGCAGCCGCAGCTACAGGGCTATACGTGTGCGGTTTGAAATTTCGAGCGAAGAAAGCGAGAAGCCGTTCCGGATAGAGCGCTCTAACGAGTTTTAATGAAAGCAAGAGTTCGCAGCTCTTTACGTAACGGACAAAAGTCGATACACTCAGCTCCAGGGCGGCTATTTTTCAAGTCCGTTTCAGCAAGATTGATCGGCGCATCTCTCTTTGAGCTATTCTCAGCGGCTCGCATCGGCTGTCCCACAGCCGTCGATCATGCGAGCGGCTCGAACCGAGTGCAAAAAATTAGCGAATTCTTCGGAACACGAGAGCTCTCGGCCGCTCTCGGATTGCGAAAAAGCGCCGAGTACGTTTTTGCGCCCGTTAATTCCTGGAAAGTCTTATGCTTTTCGTTAACACGTGCCCGTAACTCTGCGAAATAATCGCGATGATTACTTTCCCGCGCTTAGACTCGTTATGAATTCCGCGGAGTTTCTAGATCGAGTTTCACTATGCGGCTCGACGAGAGCAAAACGAGCGGCGACATTTACATCTCTCCCCGCGTGATTTTTCCTCCCCGAAAAGCGACTTTTTGTCCCGCACCTACAGCGCCGGCGATTTCACTGCACAGGCTTGATATATTATTTATAGGCAGGCATGCGCGAAAGTAGTCCAGCCGCTACTCCCGTTTCCATTTTTCCGCCGAAGAAGGCTTATACGCGATGCGCGCGATAAACGAGCGGCAAAGAGCCTCGTGTCCTGCGCGCGCGGGCTAATTTGCAAGGACTTTTATATGGTATTGCGACGCGCGCGCTCGTCCTCTGCGGCGAGGGGAAAAAACCCCGAGCAGATTTCGGCGTTGTAAAGAGCTTCGATAAAAATATTCCCCTTCTACTCGGCTCCTCGCTTTGCTCGCATTTATACAGGTCTCGCGGCGATCTGGGTTAAACGATAGACGCTCGATTTGTTTTCACATCGCGGAACGACTGCCGCCGCCGTCAGGCGATAACCGCCGTACGGCGCGTTCCGCTTCACGGCGGCGATCTTCGCTGCGCAGGAAAACGGTTTTTGATAAACCGGCCGCAGGCGGCCCTGCGTAATGTGAAAATGAACGGCTCGGCTTTTTGCTTCGTTTTTCCGTCGCCGCCGCTTTCTTTCTGCCTCACTCCATTTCTGCGGACCGTTTTCACTTCGCGATTGAATTACGACGCTAACGAGAGAAGAATATGCACGCGGAATGAGGAGGCTAATGAACTCGTCATACGCGCTCGGGAGATAAAGCGCAGAATGCTTGCGCTCGCCCCACAGTCTTTACGACGGAGGTGCTGCGCTCGCCGACAAAGCGCCCTTTCAAAGGTCCCCCGAGTCTACAGGTGTTACGCTCCTCCGCGCACTCGAACACGCGCCGCATTGTGTAATTGCGATTTTCGCCAAGAGAGCGGGGCCGTTTGCACGTAATACGCATAATTGAATTTTCTTACACCGGCTGCCGAAGTCCCGATGCCGATTCGGAGTTCGCAGCTCCTGGCATCTACGTTAGGTAAGCCGCGCGCCAGCGATTTCGCGAAAGCTTCGGCTTCGGCGCCAGTCACCCACGCCGCGTATACGTGTGCGTTACAAGGACCTTCTTTCTCTCGGGGGTTCTGGCGATTTCATTTTGCCGCGCGTCGAGTGGGGCTTGAATTAAGACGCTCGATGGTATATGACCCACGCGCGTTGTTATGCGCTCGGGCAATCGAATCGTTAATCGATCGGCGCGCAATTTCGCCTCGAAATTATATAGATAGAGAAGGATCTGCGCGATTGTTCGAGCCGGCAATAGAGGCAGGCCTGCAGTGTAGTTGTATCATAATATGCATATTATGCACAGCGCGCAAGTGGAACAGGCGAAGAAGGAGAGACAGAGCCTAGAGAGGATCGAGCTGTGCTATTGGACGACGCGCACTCGACTCCTGCTCTCCGGGTACGCGCCTGGCGTTACGTCTGCGCGCGACTTGTTGCACCGACACGGACGTCTCGGCGCAAACACACTCGCGCATTCATGTACGGCCCGACGGGCCGCACGATGGACTGAGAGGCTTTTTGATTATCGGCGAGCTCCCTCGTGCGGACTCCAAAGCAGGCCGCGCTACAGCCGAGATAACAAAGAATCGAGCGTCACGCGTTTTGCGCAAACCTCTTGATCGCCGCTCTACCAGGCGAGGAGGAGGCCGGCGCAGCTGGCAGTTCTATCGCGCGAAAGCCCGCCCCGAAAGCTGTGTCGTACGCGTAGCTGCATACGGGAGTATACGGTTCGCGCCGAAATCCGTTATCCGGCGCGTGCGCTGTGGCTCTGCAGCGCGCGTGATGTATTGCGATGGAAAATTCAGAATGATTAAAACTCGTTTTCAATTTGCACACCTCGCGGCCGATCAAATTGCCTTTTTCCTCGCGCTCTCGCGCATAATCGTATGCAATTTTTATGTGGGTCAGCTCGATTTATCATCGATCGCGTTTTTTCCTCTCGCTCTGCGCGCGTGTCGCGTCATTTACAAGCTCGGCGACATCCTCGCTCTCTCTCTCTCTCTCTCTCTCGAAAGTTTCCGCTGCACCATTTTCTCGGCGCCGCTAATTAAGTTCCGCAAAAGCACCAAAACCGCGGCCAAATAAGAAACAAAGAGCTCGCACACTCGCTCAGCTGTTGGTCTAACGGTATCCGCGAAGCCTCTCCCGCTCCACCGATCACACACACACACACATCCATAGACGCGCGCCGCACGGCAATAACATACGGGATCGTCGCTCGCTCTCTCGCGTACTTATTCCGATACTCGTAAACAAGCAGAGTGCAAAAAGTGTGTCCGTATAAATCTCGCTCTCTCAACAATCTGCTCTCTTCGGATCCGCAGCGCCGACTGCGTGCGCTACACGCCGTGCACATGATACACACTTGGTCAAACGTGACTCGTTAATCGGAGCGATTTGCGGCGACTGCGGCGCATGGCATAGGAAAGCGCGACTGCGCCGCGGCCGTCACATTCGGTTTCCCACTAGGCAAGAGATCGAGATGACGACGATCCGCTGGCGTTGCGTGCCTCTGCTCCTATGTGCACCTATCGAGAGATCGAGGGTGACGCGAGGTAAAAGTGCGCCGTGATATCGAAGAAAGTGCTAACGCGTGTTCGTTTCGCGCTTTGCCATATTAGACTCGGCGGCTCGCGGGACTTTCGGAGCTTTCGAAAACGGCGTTGCGCAACGCGCGTCGCTAATGCGATCGTTTTTACCAAAATGATAAAACCAAAGATCGCGCCTTTTTAATGGGATTAGCCGAGGAAAGGCCCGGCGGATTCTCGGAAGCAACCCGATAACCTCGAAAATAAAGTAGACAAATTGGAAGCTCGTTCGAGAAGTACACACCATTGGCGAGGGCAAAATGGTCTTACCGCGAAATCGATTCGGCAAACGGGTTTAACGGTGCCTTTGTCGCGATCTCTCTCTCTCTCTCTCTCTCACACACGCGCGCGCGTATTGCTCCCTGCTCCGCCGGGCTTGTCATCCTCTTCGCTCAGAACCCGTTTGGCCTGCGCACTGGCTTGGCTTACGTCCACCCGTGAACCCGCGTAGCACGTGAATAATAATCGTAAAACGAGGAGAGAAGAGAGAAGGAGACACATCCGAGAGAAACAATGAGTGCCGAAGAAGGAGAGTTTTTAGGCTACTCGGACGTGTTTCTGCGAGTATTAGATGGAAGAGAAAGAGGGAAAAAAGGAAGCGTTACGATGCGAAATTACGCGCCGTTGGGAGTTTTTGCGCGCGTGCGTCCAAGGTTGCGAGCTGCTTTTTTTCGGAAACTGTGTCAAAATATTTATACGCGCGGCTGCTGGAACTGACAAGATGTCTCGGCAGTCATAGCGGTTTAAACTCATCGGCGATTCTTAATTGCCGGCTGTCTATAACCAGGTCAGGAGTGTATGTTTGCGACGCGCTGCACCGGCGAGTACCGGCATATTGTGTATATCGCTTCGATTAAAACGCCGTCGGCACCTATAGCGGAGCTAAAATCGTTCCGAGGATGCAGCGGAGTTTCGTAACGAGATTACTGCTTCCAGTGCAGCATCAGCGGCATCGCATCCATTAGAAATTATACGCGGGTGAGGATTGCACTTCCGAGACGCGGCGGCGATTTATGTCTGTCGCTTACCTTACGCCGGTGTATACGGCGCATTACGCGTACGTCCTCCTGGCTAACTGCTCCTCTTTCCCCTCGTGGGAAGATCTCCGCGGCTGCACACTCGTTTTCCGCTGGTTTACCGAATAATCCAGCGCGCATACCTCGCCGCGTGACCTATCAATTTCTCCTCCTCCTCGTCCGCGTTGTTTACCGGAGGAACTGCACTGCGATCGGACGGCTTTGTTCTAAGTGCAGCGGCTCCCTCCCGTTTTTGCAGCTCCTTGCGCCGCGCGGTGAATCGGGTGAGTTACGGGGATAAACGCGAGCAAGAAGCTGCGGGGTAAATTGATATTCCGGGATGTCGAGTACACCCCGCTGCAGAGCAGAGGCCAAAAAAACGCCAAAAAAACATCATCATCAGCGCGAGGCAGCGAGGCACAAATTGCGTAACGAGCCGCCTACGTTTTACGCATTTCCAAAAGGAGTTGAAAAATTCGGAATTCTAGAGGATGAGAGTCGTTTGTACGTTATTGCAACGACTGCCTCTGCGGCGTGGCTGGCGGGGAGGGAGAGGAAAATTATGGGGGAGTAGGAGACGGCAGCTGTAGTGCGGCGCGAGTTTGTTTATCCGCGAGCTCTCTGCTGATAGAGATTCAGCTTCGAGGAGTGTACTCGCTGTACTGGAATTCCGTCTCTAAGTAAAACGGCTCGTGAAGCTGCGAGCTTTTACGATTATTTTAATTTGGCGCAGTCGTAAAGCGCGCCGGCAGCGTTCATTTGTATAACTCGAGGATCCGCGCGGTAAACGGCGCCACTTTCGCTTTCGTAATCAGCGCCTATCTTATTAAGCGGCAGATAAACCTAGTCCAATGAGATACATTCCGGCGTTAAGCGCGCGCTTATCGCGACGAAAGCATCTAGAGAAAAAGAATGTATCTCTCGCACTCGGTTTCTCCGATCCATTTCGTTCGGGCTTTCTCGAGAAAAAAAACGCGCGAATTGGTGTATTTCCGTACATTTTGTCACGCGGTCATCTCTCTCTCTCTCTCTCTCGCTCTGTGAAAAATAACACTTTCTAGAAGCAGCCACCCGCATTCTCGACCCGAAAATCCCGCTCCGGGTCAAGTCGTGCAAGAGTAGGCGAAGGATTTATTATTCGAAGGAGCCGGGCCGCGATTACACGGCGAGATAGGCCGCGCAATGATTAGTCTTGCCGGGCACGAGGCGACGGCGCTATATCCGGGATCGATTTCACATAAGAGGCGCGTGCTGCTGCTGCAGCGCTTCCTCATCAGGCGGGAGCACGAGTCGCCAGCGGATATCCTTTCGCCGTGACGTCGGGAGCTTCTGCCGCGGACTATAGAGGCCGAATGTGGAGCGATTCGACTGAGTCACGCCGATCGAATGTCGCCTAGTTATGGCTGCGATATTCCGTTGCGAAAGAGAGTTCGTGAATGTAGGATAATAGCGTCGCCGCCGCGTTATGAAACGAAAGTTTTACTCCGTCGTTATTATCCGCTCCGCGCGTGTTTGCCTCAGCTGCTACTGCAATCGTCTGGGAATTGTTTTCATCACCTCCGCTCTGTTTGCAGCCAGGATGCGTTGCGGAAAGCCGATCGAGTGCCGCTGCTTGGGACAATATTTGCAAAAATGCGCCGCGGCTTATCTCGCTCGCGCGAGCTGTATTTTTCCTCGGTAATTATAGCTAT
The DNA here is from genome assembly GCA_037356405.1 of Nasonia oneida. Classification (NCBI taxonomy): domain Eukaryota; kingdom Metazoa; phylum Arthropoda; class Insecta; order Hymenoptera; family Pteromalidae; genus Nasonia; species Nasonia oneida. Next base: position 705,202 of record JAZHPH010000007.1, on the reverse strand, counting down.
AATTCGATTACTCAGCTGTGCGCGCGGCCGGCTCTCGAGAGCTTCGAAAAACAGGGGCGACACTCGTGCATCGATGCAACGAAGCCGTGCAAAAGCTCGCAGGTGCGTTGCACTTGCCGCTGTAATCGCGATACTGCCTGAAGCATCTGCGCGGCGAGAGGTGTTCGCTCGATATTCACGGCCTGCTGCATATAGCGGCTCTATAGCGAGGAATTAATAGCCGCGGAGAAAAAGAACAACAAAAACAATAATATTTACTGGGCCGCCGACGCGGTTACACAACCGTTACACTATCTTCCACGGGCAATGATACAGCGCGTAATGTATTCTTTTCTCCGGCGCGAATAGACATTGTGCAAGGTAGATACACATAACAGCGTCTTTTCAAATTCAAATGGAACGTCCAACGCAACGAGTCATTATTTCTCAAACGCGCTCGGCGCGATCAATTTTTCCAATTGCCAAATTCGAGCCTCCCGGCCGGCGAACAACAGCGTCGTCGACTGGCTGTGCCGAAGCGAAAGTGAAATTCATTGACTGTCGAGCCGAAAACGGCGAGTTATGAGAAATTAGTAGCTGAAGAAAGGGTAAGAGCTCGTTTCTCGCGGCTAATTGTTTCGATTTCGCTCAAGGACGCGGGCGAAAAGGCCCCGGTTCGACGACCGAATTCTCTCTGGCCTCTCGGCTTTTTCGCTCGCCTGCGGAGATTGATCGATCGATAGCCGCGTCCTTCTGGGGAATATTGTGTCTATAGGCGATCGATAATTGAGTAACAGTGCTGAGGTAATCGCGCGCAGCCGAGTCCCACGGCCGATGCCAACGATGCACGGACACGCGAAAATCGCGCGAGTAAGGCTCATTCAGGGTCAAGCCCCCTCGAACTGCTCTCCCGCGCGCTCGCCTACTTTAACTGTTATCTTCGCGGCGATTGTCTAGAAGAATATATCTCCCGGGAGAGGGCAACCGATTGGAGCACTGTAACGTGGTCCACGCGGCGACGCATCGCAAATGAGAGAGTCGAAGCGCCTCCTTTTCGCTCTCTATCCTCTCTCTCTCTCTCTCTCTCTCTCTCTCTCTCTCTCTGCCTCTTTCTCCCGGGCGAGCGACTGCTATCGTCAACCGGTTTCGGCATCGCGATCGCGCGCGGGCCATTAATTCTGCGAACTTGGCCGCGCGCGAAGCCGACCGAATTTCCGAGCGACAATGCTTCTTTTATTTCTCCATCGCGCTCAGCGAGTTCTAGCATCGGCAGCCTCTCTCTTTCTCTCTCTCTCGCTTTGTATTGTGCGTTCGAACGAAAGCAATTTCCGAGAGCGGATCTCTCCCCTCTTTCTTTATCTTGCTCCGCGCGCAGCTCTTGAAAAGAGCGAGAGAATAGCCGGCAGTTCATTAGAGCCCGGTCTGAGCCCCAGTCGAATGAGAAGAAGAAGAAGAAGAAGAAGAAGAAGAAGAAGAAGAAGAAGAAGAGCTGCGAGGAGAGGCTCCTTTCATTTTTCCGTAAAAGCATACACAAACTCTCTCGGAAACACAGTGCGCGCGCGTGAGAACAAGAGAGCGCGGTGATTGACGAAATTTTCTCTCTTCCTTCCGCCTCGTTAAGAGACAAAGAGGACGAAGAGGACGAAGAGGACGCAGTCGGACGATTCTCGACTATTCTCACGTTCTGTCGGAGAGAGAACTGCTATAGCTGCTGCGCCTGACCCCGAGAGAACGGCAGCGTGCATTCTAACTCGCGAGCGCGGCCGCCCGCGATTAACGCGGAACGGAAAAAATCGGCCGAGCACGAGTGAGCTGTTGGTATTCTGCCGCTGCTGGCGATACAGTTACGCCGTCTCGAGACGCTGCCAGCGCAGAGCGAGCTGCCTGGTAGCAATTTTCCGCAAAAGTACTCACGCTCGAGGTGTCGCAGCTGCTCTCGCGGCTCCGGCTCAACTCCCAGCTGCGCTGCTGGAGCATTTGCTGGCGGTAAACAAAGCGCGCCGGTCTCCTGGCCAGCGCCTGCTGCGACGGCCCGCCGCCCGCCTCCTCGTACATCGTGTGCATGTACATCCTTGTATCCCTACTCCGGAACAGTCCTCATGTCACTCGCGCGCGAGATCGCTCGGCTTATAATAATGTAATACTACACGCAATTCCGCTCCGCAGAGTGAGAGAGATGCGGGGCGCGAGGCACACCTGTCGGAGCCTCGAGAGGAACTGACTCGCGCCGGCCAGAGAGAAAAGTGCAGCAGCGGCAGCGCTGCGGTTCTCCGCTGCTGCTGCTACCTGCAGCACCGCGCGCGCGGTAAGCCGAGTCTTATAATGCGGCCTGATGCTGCCGGCTGGGCTCTGCAACGCCGCGGATATCGGCTCGCGTTTCGATCTCCGTCGCGGGCTTTCTTTTTTCTTTTGCGCGCAGAATCGACTCGTCGTTGCACAATACTCCACTCGCGCCAATATAACTATTTATAGGCGCCCGGCTCTTGGCCATTTTTCCGAGATATCTTTACGACGGGACGAGCCTTTGTCGTGCGCGCGCGCTGGATCTTTATTACTTTAGCGGATGCTTTATATCCGCTTATTACGCTTTATACACACTGCTGTGCCAACAGCCCATTCTCTCGAACTTTCAGTATACCGAAATCTCGGAGTATACCTGCGCATGATAAATATCCGCTCGTAATAAATATGCGCGGCCGTACTGTCAAGGGCGTGTCGATATTCTATTTTCTCCGGGGGCGATCCGCTTCGTCGGTTTCCATTCACCTGTAAGGACGTCATTAGTGGGGCGCGTCTCTGGAGCGAGCGCCGTCAGCGGAAAAGTGCAGTATGCCGCTCGCTCCTTTATTATAGCCTGGCTAAAGCCTGGCTAAACGCAGATTTCTGCGCCGCGCAGCCGCTATTTATGTTGCACGGGCGGAGCGTTATTTCTGCATTGGCTGGTGATGAAAATCCGCGGGGGTGGAGGGCAGACGATTCCACAAGAGAAATCCCGCTGGACGTCATCCGAGCGCGTGACTAGCCAATGAGGCTCAGATGAGGCTCAGTCTAGACGTTCACCTTAATCTGGCATAACCTGTTGCAGCCGATCGATCTCTCGCTCGCAAATTTTCTCCGCGGTTAGTTCGTCCGAAAAGTGAAACTCGAGTTGCGGCAACGAGCTTACAAACGAGTACGCCCGACAAATTCGAGGATATTCTCAATTCCGGTAGCGGGTCGCCGGCTTGTACGACACACGGGGTTTATGTAATCTCGGCATTAAAATTCCCCCGCGATCGCGTCACACGCTGCACGCCCGAGCCGTAATCCGCGGACGCTACCGGCCGGCCAATAATTTTTCCTCACTGTCAAGGCGGCCTCCTCTTATTCCATTACGAGCGCTGCACCAGAGGCAAAGGCTCCGCCGGCTCGAAAGAAAGTTCCCCGCGCGACAGTCGCCAAAAAGACAGTTTGAATTTTCGCGAGAGCGTGAAAGGCGAAAGTGTATGCTCGCGCGAGCAAGTATCCGAAAGTTATTAGAAAAAGGTGGCGCCGTGCCGGGTAGAGGCGCATATGATCGAGTCGAAGCTGCGCTGCAGCAGTTACAATTGAGAGAAAGCACGGCTCGCTGCTGATACAAGGCGAGCTCATGCCGAGTGAATGTGCGACACGCGCATAGGGGAGAGTTTGTCTCGACTTGGTGATTAATGTCATATTTTTCACGATCTATCGACCACTTCCAATGAATTAACGTGATTCAACTATTCTACATCTCTCGAGTTTATTCAATTATTTATACATTAAATAACTTATTTATCACAAAATATATTAATTTACATACGAGAACAACGTTCTTTCATTAAAACTATACACTTTCCTCGTATGTATTTAGTTCTATGTAATTTAAAAACTGAATCTTTTTGCTTTTTTAGATTGCGTTCAGTTTTTCGATAAACTTTACATCTCCCATTGCTCTGCAAAAACTTGGTTGGGATCATGTGATGCTTGCGCCGCCAAAAAATTCAGCAAATTCTGCTTGGCATTGTTTTCCCTCTCTTCCTCGGATTGTACATTCTTTTTGCTTTGATCACAAACATTTCCTAGTTTTATCTGCTTTATGTAAAATCTTTCTTTATCAGACCGTACATCATTTTCTTCTAGATGACAAACATTTCCTAGTTTTATCTGCGTTATGTAAAATCTAGAGTCATAAAATAATTACGAAAGATATTTAGGGTATAATTTTTAGTATGCATAAATTGCGCAGTAGAAATGGTAATAATACTTTTGCGGTTCATCTTTCTGCGGATTTATTTGCGTCTGAGATTCTACGCGATCAACGTTCGTCGTCGATACCCCCGTTTTCGTGACTCTGAAAATGAAAAATTTTTACTGATAAAACGAGCGCGAGGTAAACATTTTTACAAAAGTTATACCTTTGAGTCGATGACAAGTCGTTTTTAAAAACAGCAACTTTTTTGTACACTTTTCGAAGTATCTTATGACTTTCTTTTTCATCAACATCTGCCGGTCCTATTTTTTCTATAGCACTGAAATTATAGAATGCTACGAGTTTAGCCTCTATTGTTTATAAATATAAGCATAGAATAAATAATGATAATAAAATATGATATCACTTTTGCGATTCATCCGTGCTCGATTGGCTCGATGAATTAGCATATGCAGTCATTTCTTTCAATTTCTTTGCCCGTCGACATCTTTGCTGACTTTCCCTATTCTTTTTACGCTTTTCCATTAGCTTATCTAGTTCTTGTTCGGCACGGTATAGCGATGCGGCTATTTTTGAATCCTCTACGTAATCAATGTTCGCCGATACTTTCGATTTTACGGTGCTAAAAATTAAAGTTTCTTAATGAACTGATGATTCGCATGAAATAGAATTTTCACGAAGACGATACCTCTCTGCAGATAGATGCGTAATGTCTGTTAACGAATTTTCATCAGTCGTCGTAATCGTTGCTTGTAAATGTTCCTCTTTCTGTTTTCTTAACTCTCTAAACCGTTTCTGGCGTTCTGCGGCTTGTTTACGCTTTAAATTTCTTTTCTCTAGTTGTTCGATTAAATAACTGTTTGCCCAGCCTGTTTGCGAATTTTCCTGTGTTTCAAATCCCACGCAATTTTGAGAGTGCTCGTCACACTCTTTCTGACTTGATGCAATAATTGCTTCTAATTTTTCTGCGTACATCTTTTGTCTAGCCTTATATCTTCGCTGCCGTTCTGTGGCTCGTTGGCGCTTTCGCATTAATCTCTCTTGTTCCAATTGATACTGCGATTGTTTTTTGAATTCATCATCTTCTAATCCGTCCATTTCAACGGCACAAAAATAAAATTCTTGCGGAGCATCTTCCGATGCCTCTGTTTTAAGGGCACTTAAACAAAGATCTAGCTGATCATCTTTCAAAAGCTCGGTTTTAACAGTGCTAGCGTACATTTCTTCATAAACATCTTCAAACATCTGCGTTTCGATGGCGCTAAAATGGAAAATCGTAAGAATGAGAATTTTCCCCGTTTGAAATTGGCGCGCTCGTCAGTAGCATATAACACGCGTATAACACATAGAGAGAGAGGGGGTGGGGGGGGGGGGGAGAGCGTAGTCAGTCGAAGCTCCCCTTCCTTCACACGCACTCTCTAGCTCTGTATAAGAAGCGCCAACGGCACAGTAAAACCAAGTAACGCTGGAAGCTTGTCAAATTTGAAATTGCTCTTTACGCATTTTCGTCCACGCGTGGATATAAATAGGTCACGTGTGCGTCTCGCGCGCAGGCGACAATTTAACGCACACGTGTAGTAAGCTTCATCTCTCAATTTCAGAACTTACCTAGTGTTTGGTCTATCCGCGAGCTTTTCAAAGCCCTTGTCCATGTTTTCGTCCATATTTTCGTCCCGTAATACGTAATATACTGCGAATTCTGCGTTTAATACAGCGATGCCGCGCTCTCAGCAAGCAGGAAAAACGTTAATCTCACACTTGTTAGGTTATGTTGGTCAGAGTGTGAGCGCTATGTCACAGTGTTGCGCTACAACAGTACTGCTGAGCAGCTAATGCGAATTCAGCGAAGAGAAGGGGAAACCGAGGGAAGAAGAGAGCGCAGTCGCGGAAAAAGGAGCGCGTTACGTTACGCGCTCTTTTCCTTGTTCGCTTACAAGCGGGTACGCAGTTCCCGCTCCCGCAAGGAGTTATCCCTTAAAAAATTGTGATTGGACCGATCCGAAGGTACTTCGAGTCTACTCGCGTGTCCCGAGCAATTGGTAATTGAATAAAGCCCGTTTAGAAGTTTACGCAGGAGGAGCACGATCGGCCGTTCGTTTTATGGCTTTTGCGTAATGAAGCTGCATCGCCGGCGCGCGTTGCATGCGCGAGAGAGCCGAGAGCAGGATTGTAATTGCAGACTTCCTGACCCAGTGGCCTCGACCAGCAACGTTTACGTGTGTACCCTACCTTCCTACCTACCTGTATGACTGCGGTCGAGATTCGACGGGGCGTCGATGTAACCACTTGGAAGTTGAGTAAGCGCGCGGCTTTTGGGGGTCACGATCGAGTCGTTTATCCTTGCACGATGTCAGCTTCATCGATACGATCGTTGTCCATTTTCGTCCCTCTATATCTTTCACTTGTCTCAATTCCGCAAAATGCTTTTAGAAGAGACGCTAATCGCCAGTCAAAGACAATCAGAAAACTCGTGCCGTTCCTCGAGCTGGCGAGACATAAAGGCTCGAAGAAAAGCAAACGAGCGCCCCTCGAAGAGAATCCTAGACGCAAAAAGCCCCATCAGCATCACGTTCGACAGCGGTGCGAAACCGGTTGCGGGGGCCTGCAGCTCGCAAGTGCGAGTGTACATATCCACTATCCGGTCTCGGGTGTATAAATGATACACCGCGGCGCGGCTACCGCGAGGGAATTCCATTACGGAAGCGGGCTGCGGACGACCCTTGAACCCCCGACCGTGTGTGTGTGTGTGCAGGTATCGGCTTTCGATCTTGTTGAGATCGGCCGGTCGTCGAATCGAGATCGCGAGCTGATATAGGGGGTACTTTGTTGGTCTTTCAGTCTGTAAATCGCGCACGAGCTGGTTTCGAGCCCGTGCATGAATTATCCCTTGTAGAACAACCTCCTCGGCCATCGTCCTTGAGAGCCGCAAAAAATTACACGCGCTCGCACAAAAGGTCGGAAGGAAAAGCGTATACATCGCCGGGGTGGAGAGAGAGAGAGACGACAAAAGCGCTCGTCTCGCACGCGTGCCGGTCGACGGGGCCTCCCACGCGCCTCGGCGAATAATCTCGCGATCTGTATCGCGCGACATCGGACCGGCCGCGCGCTGCGTTATAAGTCACCGCCTCCTCCTCTTTATATTAGCAGTTGTACGCGCACGCGCATACAGGCTGAAATAAGTGAGACGTCGCGTTTTTCTTTAATTTTCATCAATAAAAACGCGCTGGACACGCACAAAGGAGCTGCAGTAAAAAATAACAATGCGCCGAGCGCGCGGAGGAGAAAATGGAATAATAGCCCGGCGCTGTGGGTATAATATAAAGGAATAGAGCGCTGCGCTCTCCTATGCGCATAAGAGATGCCGGTCACGCCGGGCGCATCATACATGCGCGCGCGCACGCGAAAAGAAGCAACGGCCGCGAACAAAGCCCGCGCGCTCGCGGAGGAGGGACCTGCTGTGTTACAGCAACGTGCGGAAGAAAGTTCAAGTTTGTTTTTCGTGCCCCTCGGGACGCGCGCCTACGTTTTTCGTCTCACTTGTATGCAAAGCACAATAAAGCGGCCGGAGAGCCATCCGATACTCCGTAATACACCCACGCGCCTGCGTGCGGGGAGAGAGATCGGATTGGAGATTCGTGAGCGGAATAACTATTTTCTCGTGTTTTGTCGATACGCTCGTACGCCTGCGGCGCGTCCATTACCCAATACGGCCGCGCTTCCTCTCCCTCTCGCGCCGGCATGTTAGCATCTCGGATTCGCATGTGTTGCAGCGAGTATGAAAGCGAAACCGCTCGTCGATCTCTGTGCCGTCCCCGCGTGGCGGCTTATCTATCCGCTGTCTCGCTTGAAATTCAGCCGGATCGGCCGGCTCCTCGCATAATTCGCGAGCGCATACCTCCGCCGCGGCGGATCGAGCGAACCGCGCTGGAGAGAGACAAAGGGAGGCAAACATTCTCCGCAAGAGTAACATCGAAATTACAAAGAGAGCCGCTGCACTACGCATAACCGCGAGGCAATCTCCGAGTGGCGTCGCGAAAGGGGAGAGGGGAGGAAATCAATTCTGGCCGATCGATCAATGTCCGGGCGGCGGCGATGACGTTAATGAGAGGGCATCAGCTGCCGCATGCAAATTCTCCTCCTCTGGCATTAAGTATTTACATAGCTTCTCTTTTTAATCCGGCCGACGAATATTGACTTATTCAGGGGAGTAATTGCTAGGCTCAACTTGGTTTAATAACAGCTCGAGCTACTCGGAGGAGGGAGAAAATTAGGTAACGCACTCACAGCGCGCGTTATATACGAATTCGGAGGATCATTCAATTATAACGGTAAATACAGCCGACATATAATAACTATAGTCTTTTTCTTTTCTGCCAAATCACGCGTGCGATCCTTCGAAAAGGAAAATAACGAAATTCAGCTGATGGTTAACGAGAACCTTTTTCCTGTGACCATCAAAATTGATTCCACTGGCAGCTGTCATCGTCATCAGCAGCAGCGCGAAGAAAGAAGAAAGCACAAGGGCCCGCGCGAGAGTGCGTTCAACTCGCTAAAAAGGAAGCGATAATATTCCCGGCGCGTAACGCGCACGCACAAACGTTCCCGTTAATCGCCGCAGACGTTTTCTTCTCTCAGAACGCCCGCGTGTGCTCGGCGCCCCATAAAATCGCGAGGCGTTGCTGTCTGCGCGCCCCCCCCCCCTTTTCGCGCGATGTACTTATGCGCGGCGGCGATAAGTGCGTAGAACGCTCTTCCGGCCACGCGACAACGAGCATAGCTGTGTACGCGCTCATTACGCTTTCGCGGCACTACTCTACACGTGCAGAGACCGGATGTCGGAGAGACTGTACATATAGTGACTCTGTGTGTGTGCGCGCGCGTGTGTGTGCGTTGGAAGGCTTGACCCTAGAGGCACACCTGGGCCATGCCACCCTCGTTTCCCTCTTTCGATTGTCCTCGTCGCGCCGTGCGTGTTGACAGCCGGCTGACGACAAGGAGATTGGGCCTCGCGCTTTTTCCTTTTCCTTACACGATCCCGCGCTCGCTCGTTTGCGGCGACGGCAAGTCGCGGATGTACGTATACATACACCGCCGAGTGTGGTTTAGGATGAGCGTGCGCTGGCCTTGATTTCAACTGCGCTCGTGTGGCCTGTTTGGTTGTTCGAGTTTAATAGAAAAAAATATGGCGATCGATAAAATGTATTTCCTGATCTCTCGCCAGAATCCCCGGCATTAGTAGACGCAGACGGCTCTGTTAGGACCACCCGTGCTCGAGGATTTATCTACGACGGGTCCTGCTTTACGTCTACTTTACCGCAGCCGATTTTCCTCGATTTCCAATGCAAATAATCACATACACCAGCGAGGCTCTCGCGAGTGCGGAGCTGATACCAGACGTTTATATCACAATTAGGCCGAAGAGCGCAGGCTCTACGAGTATATTCAAATACCCCGAGTGCTGCGGTTATTTTATTGTAAAAAGTGAAAACTATGCGATTGGGCAAGGCACTGCGTCTCCTCTCGTCGCCCGCATGCGGCTTTATCAAACGAGCGAATCAGCGAAGCGAAGCCTGCGCGTAATAATACACGCGGCGTCGTTTCGTCAAGTTGCACAAAACTTTTCCCGTGTCTCGACTCGTTCGAAATTCCGCTGTCACATTACGCTAGATCGTGTATGCCGTATGTAAAAAAAATCGTGTGCATTGGAACAAAGTCGTGCGCGGCTGATAAGGAGGCACGGGCTGATAAAAGTAATTTATGCACGGCGAAGAGCAAACAGCGGCCGATTATTAAGTTGTCAGACTACGTAACGCCAGAGGAGAAAATACAGCCTACCTTCGCGTTGTTCGCGCTGAGGGACTCGCAGCCCGAGTCGACGTAGAAGATGGAGCTGTTGGCCTCCTGCTGGCCGAACCACATCTTGAGCTCTCGAGCCTTCCTCCTTATTCTCAGACTCATGCAGGCACTCTGATGCTCCTCGCCGCGTCTGGCAAGCGTCAACGACGCTCTTTAGCACGGCCGGACGCGAGACTCGTCGTCTTTCCGACAAAAGAGTCGCTCGCATCAGGGACCGCAGGCGTGAATCACACTCGCGGACAGTTATGTTGCGCGGCCGAAAATCAATAAGCCGCACACCGCCGGCGAGTCGCGCGCGGCAAATCGGTAAACCTTAACCCCCTAGTTTCTAACCTCTTTGACCGCGAACCGTTTGTGAAAAAATGCGGCGGAAAGAGATGTACAGGAAACTGATGGACCGGCCAATAACGCGTCCCACGCTATTACGAAGATCACAATACCCGCGGACGCGCGTTTGTTTGTTGCCGAAAACAGCGGCGGAGGTGATGCCCTGCTCTGCTCGCGACGATGGCCCCCAGAAAACTGGAAAGCGTCGTCCGCTATGTATAATCAGCGCCGGCAGCTCTCTCGAGCCGCCTTTTCTTGCGTGCCGTCTGCCTATAAGTGCCGTTCACTGCGTTTGTTATAGCAACGCCAGCCCGGTCGCCTCCACTTCTCCCCCACCGACGAGTGTTTTTCTTTTCCTTCCCTTCCCTTCCCGCGCCCTGTGCACACGCACCTGTTATATATATGTCGTAGGTACATACTTAGCTGCAATTGATTTTTTGATTGCGTGCCTTCGTGTTTTATAGATTAGGTCGCTCCGCTCGACTACTGCTACCTGTAGTAGGGTTGCTCGAGGACGACTATAATTTGGAAGGAATTTGATAATAAGTATGGTCGATGCGGGCGAACGTGCACGTGACTTGCAAAATTAACGCGTCAGTATTCGGTTTGATTGGATTAGACTCGGAAATTATTAATAGCCGACGAGAAAGGCGTAATTTATTGACTCGTAATCGAGGAAATAATTAATAACGATTTTTGCTCGAATTTTCAGCCGCGCGCGAGTAGCGCAGAGCGTTCACCTCTCTCGCAGCCATCGATCTCTCAGCGAGGCAACAGCGATCGAAGAGCACGTGTAAATTTCCCTCGTGCCCCTTTCTCACGTGCGCCCCTGCACCGACGTCAATGCTGCGCGATGCGCAGTACGCGCGCGCGCGGCAAAAAGAAAGCCAGCTGCTGTGCACGCGCGGATTAATTAGCGCGGGAAGCTCTCGGCTCGTATTATTAATTCGTTATTCGTTATAATTATCTATAGCTACGAGCCTACGTGAGCCGAGCTCGATACGAGTTTTTTGTGCGCTGCCGCCGCGGTGATCTGCAAAAAGTTTGGCGAAAGCGAGCAGTGGATGCTGGAGCGTGAGGGAAATTTCAATGCGAGGCTCGACTCGGATGCTACGCTATACTAGGAATAAAAAAAATCATAATGGTGAGTTTGTTCGTTACGTAATCGGCTTAAACTTACGTAATGACGACGGTATTCTCGAAAAATGGAATGCGACCAATTTTTACGGCGTGCTTGATTTTCATGCCGTTTTTTGATTGCAAATAATTGGATGGGCAAGAAAGTACTTAGGCAGCTGCTTGGTGTGTTTTATTGCAAGTTTCTATTTCTAAAAATAAAAATAATAATGTCTAACTCAACGCGAGTCCAAATCTCCCGCCGCAGTGCTCCGCAGTCGCGCAGACCAATCGGTAAGGGAAACGTCAGCCCACGCGCTCGGTAAAGCAGAGCGGCGGAACTCGCGCCCTGATCGCGCCACAAAAACGCCGTCCGCGCCATCGAATCAGCCGTATCGCCCCATCCTAGCGCCGCTCTCTACGACTGCGTTTCTCGCGTCCTAGCATCAGTTGCAAGGAAATGGCGTCTCAGAGGTGGAGTTCGTTTGGTCGGATTCCCGAAATCATGAATGAATTCTGAGTTTTATAATGAATTTCTCGCGAAACGAGTGACGCTTCGATTCCGGTGAGTATGGGCTACGCGAGGCGGCGATTTTCCGGGTCAGCCGGTCACCCGCGCGCCGAACAATCGCGACGATCCGCGGACGCGCGGGCTTCGTATGTAAACAAACACGAATCTCTCGGCTTTGTATTGGATGCTCGGCGAATGCGTTTTGCGGCTATTAGATACGTAGTCTGCGTGTTTACAAACAGTCGCGGCTTTTTTCCGACTTCCGCGCGAACGTTGTCTGCTGCTGATTCGCTTCCGCTAATTCATCTACGGATGGCCAATAGATCTCTGTGCACTCTTCGAATTCGCTATTCTGCGAGCGAGTTAATCGCGAGATTACTTAAAACTGGCTGGCGATGCTCGGACCCGGGGCCAGACGGATCTCGAACGGGTTGACAATTAACTGCTTTATGTAATTCAGCTGAATCATGGGCTTTCTTTTCTTACTCAGCAATAGTACAAATTGATGCTTAACAATGAACGAAGTCAGTGGTGGAAAGCAAGAGATCGCCAGCACATCCGCATGGGATGCTATGATGAACCAGCCAGTGGCTACGACAATGCCATCCATGCACCATCTCAATCCACCTCTAACGCAAGAAGCTTGCCCACCGGTTACTCAGGTTATAGTTCCTACTCCAGTCAAGCTGCAAGCTCCTATACTCTCACCTCCCCCGATTGCCGGAGAGCATCTTGGCGTTCTTGGACACGTGCAATCTCCAGGTCTTTTGGTACAGGTATGTCTTTTGAGGTCACCGCTTGCCTTGGAGTCTTGACTTTGATTTCACAAATCATCTGTGAAAATATTTCCAGGGACCTCCGCCACCAGGTTACATAGAACCAGAACTTTCTCTGGAATTGCAGCAGCAAGGCTGGAAAAAGTTCTGGAGTAAAAGGGAAAACAGACCTTATTTTTGGAATAAATTAACCGGAGAGTCTTTGTGGGTCATGCCATCGCTGAAACCTCAAGTAAGTAAACCTCAATGGTTTAAAAAATTGCATACACTGTGAACTATCAATTTTTCATCTGTATATTGCATTTACAGTTTGACCCTATTACGGATCCACTGGGAATTGGTTTGCCAAATGTACCTGGTAATGGACAAATGCCTCCTGGAACACCAGGAGGTCCACTCAAGCGCAGAGCATCAGAAGATGGCACTGTGATGCCTGCTCATAAAAAATTCATATTGGCGTACGTAAACATCTACTTTTACAGTGTCACTTCTGAGATTATTGGAACGTAATTATTTTTATCTTAATGCGATAACAGGGGACCATGGGATTTAGATGTGCCAACAAATGTTATAATTTATGAGCGAGCTCCAACAAACCTTTTGCACGTCCATCCCGAAGTGGAAGCTCTGAGATGCAGTTTACTTGCAAAATTACGTCAGTGTTATCAAGAGCTGTGTCATACAAGGGAATCGATAGATGCTCCAAAAGACTCCTTTAATCGCTGGCTGATGGAGAGAAAGGTGATAGATTGTGGTTCAGATCCTTTGCTCCCGAGCCAATGTTTCCCTGAAATATCCATGTCCATGTATCGCGAGATAATGAATGACATACCCATAAAACTCGTGAGACCAAAATTCACGGGTGATGCCAGGAAACAGTTGTCTCGTTACGCAGAGGCTGCTAAGAAGGTAATAGAATCAAGGGAAGCGACGCCAGAGAGTAGAAAAGTGGTAAAGTGGAACGCTGAGGATACGTTTCAGTGGCTGAGAAGAACTGTGGGTGCTACGTTTGACGATTTTCAAGACAGACTTGCTCACTTAAAGCGTCAGTGTCAGCCTCACTTAACAGAAACTGTAAAAGCTAGTGTAGAAGGAATCTGTTTGAAAATTTATCATTTATCCACGGAGCACGCCAAGAAAGTCAAAGACAAAAATGCCCAGTTACTTAAAGATAGTAATTTGGCAGACGCGATACCTGCAGGTGGACCTGCGAGTACGCAACGCAAAGTATGGTGCTACCCAGTGCAATTCTCTCTTCCGACCCCCCGGCTTCCACAGGTAATGGATTGAAAGCCACAGTGGCGGCTATACTATACTGCACGAGCAAGCATTTTATCAATTCAATAACGCTTCTCTTTTCAGATTGAATATCTACCAGAAAGGGAACAGACGATGCTGCGCTTCCACAACGACGCGATGTGTATCAACAACACGCATTTGGCAAAGTTGGAGCACCTGTACAGACACAACTGCTTTGACGATCGCAAGTTTGAAATGTTTTTGCCGCGCGTCTGGTGCATGCTGAAACGCTACCAAACGTACCTGGGTAGCACCGAGAGCCAGGCGACGCAGATGGCACTGCCCGTGACCGTGTTCGAGTGCCTTCAGAGAATGTTCGGCGTTACCTTCGAGTGCTTTGCCTCACCCCTCAACTGTTACTTCCGACAATACTGCTCGGCCTTCGCCGACACAGATGCGTACTTTGGCTCGCGAGGGCCCTTCCTCGACTTCAGGCCTATCAGCGGTAGCTTTCAGGCAAACCCGCCGTACTGCGAGGAGCTCATGGAGGCGATGGTCAATCACTTCGAGCGGCTACTATCCGACTCGACAGAAGCCCTGTCCTTCGTCGTCTTTTTGCCCGAGTGGCGAGATCCAGCGCCCAACGCTCTGCTGAAGCTCGAAGCCAGCCACTTCAAGCGAAAACAGGTCGTCGTGCCGGCTATGGAACACGAGTACAGACACGGCTTTCAGCATGTTCTTCCAAAGTAGGCGTCAATTAAAAATTTAAATATTAAAAAAAAGTTTGCAGTCGAACGATTCACTAATAAAATCTATTAATTTCAGAGGGGAAGTGAATATCAGAGCCATCCACGGGACTCTTGTAGTCTGGTTACAGAACGCGGCGGGTCATGCGCGTTGGGGCCCGACGGAGGAGCGCGTTGAGGCCCTGCTGGAAGCGTGGCGGCCAGGGCGTGAACGAGAACGTGATCGACAGGAGCTGCTCTCGCCACCTCGACAGACGCCCGCTCCCTCGCAGACACCGGCACCACAACCGACGATTGCATCGCCAACGCCTCTGCCCGTGCCGGTGCCAATGACGCCGACAACGGCACCTGTAGGTTTGATCAGTCCGACCCCTATTACTGCTACGCAGAACACGACGATGACGACGCAGCCGACCATCATTACGTCACATACCATCTGAGAGGAGGCCTCGACGAGCGGCCCAGCTGCCGTCGACAAGGATAAGGATAAAGACAAGGACATGATCGGGAATTGCTGAGGATTACTTAGGCGAGTTATATGCTACGTGCTTGTTAGGGTGGCTCGGATTAACGACGGTCTCTTTCACTTGTTATTTCAATCAGAGGATTAAGTTTTTATTGCATGAATCAGAAAAACTTAGGAATTCCAATGCGTATACTATCCTTAAAAATTTTTAAAACTGCAGCAAAAAGTTCGGACCACCCAAAGCCTAGTAAATAATAAGTTTTAAGGCACTATTTTTTCAAACAAAGAAATTTATTGTACGTACTTTGCGTAAAAGTAATGATGATATCGTGGCCCTAATTCTTGGTCGGCGGTCATCGCGAATCTTTTTTTCTTCTTTTTTTTATGTGGAATTCGTTGTTTTGAGATATGTGATGACTTGCTATGGTTTATTGTAAAACAATTTTGTATCATTAGCTACGAAGATAGTGAATGTTGTTGCTTTAGTTACTTTAATAATAGAGATTTTTACATGGGCATTGAAGTGAATTCCAGTCTTTTATGTGAAAAAATTAATTACAAGCATGGTGATTTTTATTTGTTTTACAAAGAAACTGTTTTCATTATCCAACAATGAAGTGGCTATTACAATGTCTTCAGTGAGTATATATCTTAAATGTTATAAAGGGCTGGAATGTATTTTGTTACTCTGTTAAAGATCTCTTATTTTAGGTCGGTGAATGCACTTTTCTTTAAAGTCAATAATTTAAAGGAAGGCATTGATACTTCCTTATTAATATCTATCACCGGAGTAAACGAGAAAAAGAATATAATAAGTGTTCTTTTTTTAAGACCATCGGTCAAGTGCATTCACTAAAATTTAATTTTAACAGTGGCAAACAAATAGTGATCTATGAAGTTTTGTTTCCTGCAGAACGTAAGCGCATATCATAGTGATTAATGTGGAGTGTTCTATTCAGCACAAAATTATTAGGTAGCAAGTCTCCAAGTAGCATGTATGTAAATAGCGCAGCATCAACTCAAATAAGCTTTGATTTATTTACTAATGTTAAAAGTCATGGTTACTTTATAGATATACAATGTGAAGCACGCCCTGCTTTTAAAAAATGTTTTTGCTTTAGCCATTTACTTTAATTTTAGACATTATATATATCTTGAAAAATAGAGAAACTATATACAACTTATAAGAGTGCAAATAACTGATCTTAAAGATCTCTTATAGGTTTTGTACATTTTTATTAGGGTGATATGTTGTAAATATAAAAAATATAGTGTAAATATAAAAAAAAATATGTACCGTACTGACATCACGTGTTTTCACATTCTGTCTATTCATCTTTTTATTATATTTTTCAATTTTGTATCTTTTGTTGCTATATTATCTCAATAATAGTTTCATTTCAGCCCATCAGTCCAAATCCATTATTAAAATTTATATATTTTATTTCATAAAATTGTTGTTTGTAACTATATATCATGCAGTAATAAATTTATGCACTGCACTACATCTTACAAATTGATAAATAACTAAGAGGTTGAGCGTTGAGGCAAGGCATAAAAAAACAGAAATTAATGATAAGTTATGCAATAAATCAAATTAAATTTTCCTTAAATGCAATATAGATAGAGATAAATTAAAATGCTATAAAATTCATAAATGAAAAATTAAGATTTTAAAATAAACATTATTTGTTCAATATTTTAATTTATTTAAAGTTTAAATTGAAGTATAAAAATCTACGAAAAATAAAAGTCAACTTTGATAATTAAATTTATGCTATACTATATTGATTACAATTGTTAATGTTCATTGGTATTTTGTGAAAATAAACTGCACCTATGAAACAACATATTCATAACTGTTATTATTTAATTAATTTTAATTCCGGATAAAAGTATGGGGCCATTTGAAGGAATAAAAGTTGAAACAGTTAAAACTTCAAAATAAATATTTTATTTACACTTTGTATATGTTTCGTTTCATTATTTTAGTTTTGTATTTATTCTATCTAGCAATGATTGAGCTTCACCATCTTTCCAAAGTAAACTGCATATTCCCTTGTCACTGGCATCCTCTATTAAACTTTTAAGAACTACTTTTATTTGTTGTAGGTCAAATAAACAATGATTTTTACCCAAAAGCCATGTTTCAAAACTCTTTACAGGCACACTGTTTATCACAGAATTCAAGCGTTTTTTAGCTATGAATGATAAAAATTCGTAAAACTGAAGGTAGTTCATCCCAAAAGAGGCTTTCAGCATGATTTGGCAATGCGCTATCCAGTCATCCATGTCTTTGCAATCTTCGATTTCTTTTATCACAGCTGCCAGTTCTCTTCTCAATGAATTCCAAACATTGCAAATATTACATCCATTTAGCCAGTTATGATTGATGGATATTGTATCTTCCTGAAAAATTTGATTAAAACATTGATAAACAAATTATACACAATTGAAAATAAGATTAAACTATTTCAAGTTTACCAAGTTCCAGACTTGATGGTGCCATCCTGAAGGTACAAAAATTATCTGACCTGCTTCTTGTATAACTTCAATGCTTTTTAATGTTTTGTTTTTACAAGTATAATTACAGGTAGAAGCATTATCAAGCTCTGTAGAGGTAATATCATATACTAAATCTCCATTCACGTTTTTGAGGTAATTTTCTTGGCCTGGTGGGAATAGAAGCCAACGCTTTTTTCCTACAATATTAGCTGACCAACTGTATGACGTAAAAACATCAACGTGAAATGGAGTCCTGGACAGAGAAAATTCTTATCACTCTTTTTAACAACAGAAAGAATAAACATATTTGAGAATTGTCTTTAATTATTATTACCATGTTCCCTTTGGTCCCATATAGACAAACATGTAGTCATCATTTAAGTTTGGATGAGCAGT
Source organism: Nasonia oneida (assembly GCA_037356405.1). Lineage (NCBI taxonomy): Eukaryota > Metazoa > Arthropoda > Insecta > Hymenoptera > Pteromalidae > Nasonia > Nasonia oneida. The sequence continues at coordinate 687,075 of JAZHPH010000007.1, read as the reverse complement.
GTAATATTCGTTCAACCAATCCGAAGCAAAATATTTAGGCACATTGTAGATTGAGATATTTGAATGAGATTTGATACAATGCCAATCTTTTAAATATAGTAATGGCATTTTATTTGAGTAATTACAGTTACGATAGTCGATCCAATAATCAATATAAGCTCTTATTAACATATCATCCTTGTGTTGCGCATTGAAATATCTTTTATTGCAATCTGCGATAGGAACTTTACAATTACCTAGAACCATTAAATTTAGTCGTTAACCTAAGTATAATGATATTCATCGTCCATATTTTTTATTTAGAAAACGATCTTTTTACCAAAGCATTCTTTGAGCCACTCAAAATTTGGCGCATTATCCGTGTTCCAATGTCGTCTGCTTGACCAATCTTTCGTTATTTCTGCATCAAAGATGCACGGTTTATTTGGTATTAAAAAATCTTCAAAAAATTCATTGTAAGCCATAGAAGCACTCCTTTTCGTGATTTTATCGATGATCTCGCTTTCTCCGAATTTTGGTACAAGCTTATCATTTTTTATTTCTATGGTCGATGTCCTATACAACATTTAGGTTACTTAACGCAATTTCTAGCAAATTAGACTGTATTTTTTTCACACACTAGAACTTACATTTTACAACTAATATATACACTTTTTTACGTACAAAACTACAGTGTAAAATAGGCATTGCAGTCCAATATAAAAGTTATCCTTCAAATACAAACATGACCTGTGGTAGCTTCTTCCATCTTTCACACCTTCAACCTAAGTTAAGTGTGTGGAGGGAATCATTCATAAATGCGTCTATATTCCTATACATATATACCTATGACTATACATGGATATATATATATATATATATAGCCCTTAAGTAATGACGTTCAAATTCAAATGATATCCAAAACTTTTTATTTTATAAACAGTTTGATTTATTATAAAGTTAAATATAAAAATACACTGTAAAATATTCTTTAAAAACCAATTATTTAATCCTTGATTAAATATAACATATAACATAGAATAAAAATTTCTACATTTTTCGTTTCATTGCTCTATTGCACCAATAAATTTGTATAGTTTTTTCTAACTACAGCTTTGACTTTGTTGTTTGCTCAACAATATTATTATCTATCAAATCTTTAATTTCTTTAGAGGTAAATTTATATTCATTTAAAATCTCAATAGTATGTTCACCAGGATTTGTATTAGGAAATCTAGTAGCACATGATACACCTGGAGTTCTGGAGAGCTTAGGTGCTACATTGGGTATTACTAAATTGTCCCTTCCGATCGAGAAAGTTTTTGAATAATCATTGTGTTTATGAGATGCAACATTGTCTAATGTCAAAACCGGAGTTACACAAGCATCAGTTCCATCAAATATACTGCACCATTCATCTTGAGTTTTACTTTTAAAAATGTCAGATAATTTTTCACGGTTTTCTTCAAAATTGTCAAAGTGTGGTAACTCATCTTCAGTAAGACCAAGTTTATCTAAAAAAATATCATAGAATTGTGACTCCAGAGCACCCACAGCCATATAGTGGCCATCTTTTGTTTCGTAAGTGTCATAAAAGTGTGCTCCAGTATCCAATCTGTAAAAAGTTATTTGTGCTTATTTGTTCACATTGTAAATTTGACATGCTGCATCACTGCTTGAACTTACAAGTTTTTTCCTCTTGGTTCAGTCCAAAGTCCAGGAAGATTGCGCGATCTGTAGAACCAGCTTCCCAAGTAAGCAGTTCCTTCAGTCATTGAAGCATCGATAACTTGGCCTTTTTTACTTTCATTTCTTTCAAGCAAAGCCATTGCTATACCAAAAGCACACATTAAACCACCACCTGCAAAATCAGCAGCAAAATTTGATGGTGGTGTTGGCTTTTCGTTGTGACGACCAAACAGAGACAGAAGACCTACAATATAGCTAGTATTACAGATTCTTTTTAATATTATTTAATGGGTAAATAATTTTAAGTACAGTTATTAATAGCAACCTGATAATCCTACGTAATTTATGTCATGGCCAGCCATTTCAGCATATGGACCATCTTGACCAAACCCAGTCAACCTTGCATAAATCAATTTTTTATTTGATTTCATAAGATCTGCTGGTCCCAACTTTAACTTTTCCATGACACCTTAGTAAATACAAAATTATACATTATACAATTCAATTATAATTTTATATTCAAACCATTATTTATAAATCAATACCTTTCCTATATGGATCAATTAAAATGTCACATCTATTACTCAGTCTTTTAAATACATCTACGCCCTTTTTAGATTTCAAATTTAAAGCAATAGATCTCTTCCCATTGCCTAGTGAATCTTGAATTTGTGAATTTGAACCAGGCTAAAATAATTAGCTTCATGAATATTCTTTTTAATGGATTTTCCAATAACTACTAACAAGATTTCTTACTCTATCTATTCGAATGACTGATGCACCAAAGTCTGCAAGTAACATTCCACAGAACGGAGCAGGAGCAAGCCCAGCTAATTCAAGCACTTTTATTCCTTTCAGAGACATTGCAAACAATTGATATTGTCAGGACAGAGCAATCTGTAATCTGTAATATAAAAAAAAATACAAAAATGTGGATTATAAAAATACCACTTGAATTTTAGTATTGCACAAACATTTCTTTAACCGAGTCTCTGCAGTATATGTATAACAAAATATTTACAGTTCTACATAAACGAGTAAATTAAGTATCATAGAATCTAGAATAGCGATGCTACGTACACAATAAACACGTTACTGTCTAATATCCACTTGACTCGTCGCGCATCTAATCTAGCATTTTTTGCTATCGCTGAAGATACGGTCAAAGCAAGTCACGATGAATACATCACTGACGGCGCCAACTTTGCATTAGAATTGCAAAACGACGTCCATCATAAACTCCCTTCATTCTCTGATGATGTGTATAGCGCAGTAACAGATTAAAAGCCGGTTTTCACGTGTTCGAATCGCCCGCCATTTCGTGATTGGCTAAAATGGTAATGACCCACGCGCATTCCATGCGCCAGTCGGCAGGATGGCAAGTTTTGAGAAACTCATTGCTGCTGATTAGCGCCATTCAAACGGCAAAATTCGCAACTATAAATATAAGGCAATAAGCGGTTGCGGTGTTGCAAGAAAATCGAGCATTCCAGAACATTTTTCGGAGCGCGATTCTACGCGATTTCAATAAAGGCCTTCGAGTTTATCGAGAAAATAGCATCAGGTGTTTCCGAATACACGTGACTGCTCCACAATGTTCTCTACAAGTTTTCCGTTATCGCGCAATTATAGCGACAACGTTAGTCAGTATATACATATATATATATATATATATATATATATATATATATATATATATATAACTCAGCGCGTAGTCAAGTTGCAGTTACTTTTAGATGGCGCTGCGAGCACTGACGTTTATTCAAAATTTCAGAGTAAAGATCGTTAAACACGCTCAGACGGAATCTGCCTAGTCTACATTCTAAATTCTGAGCATTTTTTCCCTAGCAGACATAAAAGCGGCGGAAAAGTATAAAGCAGTCGCCTGCCTCAGCCATCCCGATTGCAAAGCGTCCAGATCGAGATCGCGCTGCTGTCGGTGTATTACCAACTCCCACCGTTTGCGGCCGCAAGCTGATGCTTATTTGCTCCGAAGAAATTCGCACAGCTGTGTGCTCATGTGTGTGGTGCGGCAACGGCAACGTCGTGCGTTTATGTCGTTCGTATTCTGCGATCAGGGCCATATGCGTCGTAGAGCAGCAGCGGCAGCAGCCTGCAGCATCAGTCTCGGTCGAATAGTGCCAGTTGCAGCTTGTCTCTTCTCTCTTCTGGACTAGTTTTCCTCTCGTCATCATTTGCGCTGCTGCTGCAAACTGCGAAGGAACAAGTGCTGCCGCGCGCGCGCGTGTGGAGTCGTGCGCACATCCGACTGTCGAGCGAGTCACGCCGTGCAATCTCGTCGCAGCATTTTCGCTGTTCCACCGCCGCGTGCTCTAGTCTGGAGTAGCCGAGGCCAGTGCGCAGGAAACACGAGTTATTTTGCTTTTTATGCCCGAGCATACTTGGTGCATATCGAGCAAGCCCACGGCCTAGCACCGCAAAAATACGTACGGAGAGACGCACGCTCACACGGACATACACACACGAACGACGCAGCTCGGCAGGCGAAGGAGAGGAGAGAGAGAGAGAGAGAGAGAGAGAGAGAGAGAGAGAGAGAGAGAGAGAGAGAGAGAGAGCGAGAGGGAGAGGGAGCAAGCAAGACGGAGATAGATAAAAGGGAGGCTAAGGCTACAACATCGCCCGCTCTGGCACACGACGTCGGAGTCGGAATGCAGCTGGCCAAGTAAAAGGGCGATTCGAAATACTTAAACGACGAACCGAGACAAGACGCTTTCCGGCGAATTTGCGCTGGGCCTGAACTCTAGAGAGACCGAGTGTGCACGCCGGCTTATCGATCAACCCGAGCGATTGAGTCGCAACATCAGCAGCAGCACCAGTAGCGACTCGGTTAACCGAAGAGGACGAGAGGCTCGTGGTATATTTCTCGGAGGATCGCACTCGTTAGAATTTCCATAGCCGGCATCGCGATGGAGCCCATCACGAAAATGGCACCCGAGATGGTCAACAAGAATCGCATGATGGTCTTCAAGAACAAAGGCAAGGACCAGGATGTAAGTATGCCCATCTTTCGCACATATTTCTCTTGGACTGAATATAGTATAAGGATAATGATTGTGATATTGCCTCTCGACATATCTTCAACCTTTTTTGACTGTTCGTATGCGCTTGTGTGCGGCTCTCCTTTTCCATCTTTCTGTCTTTCGTTCTCTCTCCTTCGCTCCCGCATGTTCTCTGTACAGGCAGCGCCTGTTGGCCGTTGGCGAAGGGGCGCGACGGGCGCTCTCGCATCGACGACGGTTTCCAAGGCGTGCGAATGCCGAGCAGCGAGACGCAAGGAGAGCGAGCGAGCGAGCAAACGAAAGAGAGAGCGATCGGAGAACGTGCGCGCTATAAGTGTATATATGAGCGAGAGAGAGAGAGAGCGAGAGAGAGAGAGAGAGAGAGAGAGAGAGAGAGAGCAGGTGGAAGTCGCATCGTGAGCAAAAGCGAGAGAGACTGCGAGGGAGAGGGGCAGAGAGAATTTTAGCACGGATGCTCGTTACCGCACGCATCTTCCACCGCTTGGCTTGTGTACATACCTTTCATGCCTCTGTCTTCCTCTTTCTTGTCCTGGAGATGATGTGCCCATGTCTGTTCACCACGTTTGTGTACAACGTACCAAAGATCCGGGTTCTCTCTGCACTTTGCCTGATGAATGAAGTGCCTGCGGCTGGACCACTTTTCCCATTTTATTCATGTTTATATGGATCATGTATATTTCTTGCAGTATACTTGATGATGATGATGATGATGATGATGATGTTGATGTTGATGTTGATGATGATGATAATGATGATGATGGTGATGGTGGTGGCAATGGTCTGGATGGCTTGAAATTGTTGTAGGTCTGGTATACATATATGATGAGGATGAGCCTGTTGGATGCGACTGATTTTTTCAAATGGAGTGATTCTGCAATGAATCATGGCAAACTTGATTTGTTTGTGACTCACTGGTTTATACTGAGATTATGTTTATCTATGCGTGTTTAATTTCTCTTGGCTTTTTGTCAATAAGAAAAGCTAAATTTTGATGATGCACTAAGAATTTTGAGTTGAGTTTAGGGTTGAGTGGATTATGAATTATGGTTGAGTGTTTTAACTCCTTGCGTGTGGATGGCGCGTATCGTCATGAGCAAGTGAGCTTGAAATGTGGATATGCATATATGCCATGAAAGTCCATTGAACAGTATTTTCTACTCATTTTCAGCCCACGTAGCTAATTTTGCTCCCACACCCAAGGGGTTAAAGATGTACAGTCTTAGAAAAGGTTAGCTTGATTCAAAACGTATCTTTATTCATGAAACTTCAACCATATGTGTAAGACATTTAATATACTATATATATATATACTTTAGTTATAATTTATAATTTTGAGCATCGTACTCCACTCTATATCAAACATTTATCTGCTAATATACAAGGACTTATTTTTACTGGGCTATCGACTAGCTATGAGTGACTTATATCAGGAATTGTCAAAAATTAATTCTATTTTCTACAGAATAGATCTTGCTCACAGTCAATCCGATAGATTAATCGCTGATGAAGTCACTTGTCATCCGTCAATAAGTGATAATAAGTCCCCAAAATTATATTGATGAATCATTGATACTCTCCTTAAGCACTTTTATTTTTTTCATGCAGCTATTTACTGATGCTCTCTGCAACACTAAAAAAGAACATGTATATTCTATGAGTAATCTTTTGATTCTTTTTCATCTTTATTAAAAATACCCTGCTTTGATTGCAACACATGGTGCAACATTGAAAAGGTTTTCTATTAGTATTCTATGTCAGATTATTTTTAATTTTTTTAGGAAATGAGAAGGAGGCGAAACGAAGTGACAGTGGAGTTAAGAAAAAATAAAAGAGAAGAGACTCTTCAGAAAAAGAGGAATGTTCCAGTAACAGACTCTACTGGTTAGCTTTATTTAAAAATACTTGGTAAAAAATTACTTTTTCTTCTGTGTACATATTGACTAATTAATCCTACTTGCTTTTTCTAGATGAGGATGACATTGACAAGCAATTGGCAAAGACCAATTTGCAGGAATTGGTGTTGAAAGCTGCCAGTACTGATCCAGTAGAGCAGTTACAAGCTGTGCAGTCTGCGCGAAAGCTGTTGTCCTCTGATCGCAATCCACCAATCGATCCTCTCATAGCTAGTGGCATCCTACCGATTTTAGTAGGATGTTTAGAGCAACACGATAAGTAAGCTGGTTTTTAATTAATTTCATATATCAATCCATCAGCAAAATCTATGAAAGCATATTAAAGAAATTTTTGTTTGCAGCCCTTCTCTACAGTTTGAAGCTGCATGGGCACTAACGAACATTGCAAGTGGAACATCTGCTCAAACAAATGCAGTAGTTCAAGCTGGTGCTGTTCCACTGTTCCTCCATTTGTTGCTTTCAAGTCAACAGAACGTTTGTGAACAAGCAGTTTGGGCATTAGGTAAGCTTCTTCACACCTTATATTTAAGCTTTGTAAAATACCATTATTTTAAGAATTTTAAACTAAAACTTAATATCACTCTTTTCAACAGGTAACATTATTGGTGATGGACCAGCATTGAGAGACTACGTGATACAACTTGGAGTTGTACCGCCATTATTGACGTTTATCAAACCAGATATACCTCTTACGTTTTTGCGCAATGTAACGTGGGTAATCGTTAACTTATGTAGGAACAAAGATCCACCCCCACCAGTACAAACGATCCAGGAAATCTTACCTGCACTCAATGTTCTTATTCATCACATGGATATTAATGTAAGTGGAGAACTTAAGTACAGATTGAAAAAAATTTGATGGCAAAGTTCATCTTGTCTAAATACAGATTTATTTTCTCGCAGATCCTTGTTGACACAGTATGGGCATTAAGCTATCTGACGGACGGTGGAAATGAGCAAATCCAAATGGTCATTGACAGCGGCGTCGTTCCGCGTTTGATCCCACTCTTGTCACACAAAGAAGTCAAAGTTCAGACCGCAGCCCTCAGAGCCGTAGGTAATATTGTGACTGGTACCGATGAGCAGACGCAAACTGTACTGAACTGTGATGCCCTGTCTCACTTCCCTAACTTACTGACGCATCCAAAAGAGAAAATCTGCAAAGAGGCGGTTTGGTTCCTGTCAAACGTTACAGCTGGTAACCAGCAACAAGTTCAAGCAGTTATTGACGCAAAGTTATTACCTCTTATTATTCGTAATTTATCTAAGGTAGGTACAGCAGAAATCAACTGTAAATATGTTGGTTCAATGTTGGGTTAAATACTAATTACGTCGTAATATTCCAGGGAGAATTCCAAACTCAAAAAGAAGCCGCGTGGGCGATTAGTAATTTAACGATAAGTGGTAATAAAGAACAGGTTGCACGACTAATCGAGGAAGGAGTTGTCTCGCCTTTCTGCGATTTACTGTCGTGCAAAGACTCTCAGGTTGTCCAAGTTGTACTGGACGGAATTCATAATATGCTCAAGTTAGCTGGACCACAAGTTGAAGTCTTGGCCAACATGATTGAAGAATGTGGTGGCTTGGACAAAATCGAAGCATTGCAGGGTCACGAAAACGTAGATATTTATAAATTAGCTTACGATATCATCGAGCAATACTTTTCAGATGAGGTGAGTTCACATTTTATAATACAAACAGCGTATCAATATTTAGAGTTGACAATTTCTATATTATTTTGTTTATTAAATTTCAGGTTGACGATGTAAACTTAGTACCGCCAGTTGTAGAAGAAGCCTTCGAATTTGATCCGTCGACAAATATGCCAAGTGAAGGTTTCAAATTCTGAGTGATCCTTTACGTTCCCCACCCGATTGTGCCGTCCCCCGACAAACTCCAGCCTGGAGCCGTTCTGCTTTCCCTCGACCTATCCCTTTTCCACCTCTCCTTATTGCTCCGGTCGATGCGCAGCTAAACGTGATATATGATGCGCTGGCACTGAACCAAGAAATTTTATTAAAACAATGGGCCCAAAGACATGCAAAACGCAAAACGAACTGGCCTTTGTGATGGGCTGTTATTGAGACTAAAAAAAATGGGGGCTGTTCGACTTTCGACGATCTGTGCGAGCGAGAAGACCCGAGGAATAAGTCAACGACGACTCAAATCGACTGTGTTCTTTTGTTCTTCATTCTTTTTACGATATTTGATTTATCATTTGTAATGTTTACACCGTCAAACAAGTCTAATTAAGATGCTGATCAGTTAGAAACGACGTTGCGTAAATTATTTTTTCCGTTTTTTTAACGAGAAAGTTGATCATTGTTGGTTAAACAGAACACGCGTGATTATTAAATTTTGTTATGATAGAAAGGACGTATCAAGTATTTGTTTTATGATAAAACATTCATCTTTAAGTCTTGTATGGTCCTCTAAGTCTTGGTTCACAATGTTACATTTATAACCCAATCGTGTATATTTTAGGCATGTTAAATTTATAATAGCGTCGGTTTCTGAGAAGATTGAGTGATTACTCTTACTTTATTAGCGTACTTGATAACTACGAGCGTTCTGTAAGAAAATAAGAGCAGCAACAAGAATGTAGCGTACATTAGATACCGTGGCTGTAACGATCAAGTTTCTTATTCTATCTGAAATTAACAATGTATATTTTTTCTTCAAATACATTGACGAATCAAATTTATGCCTACTCTTTTATTTGCTTCATTTTCTTCCAGATATAAAGGTAATGAAGCATTCTGCTAAAATTTTGTAACGAAACTTTATTAAAGAACTTAGACAATATAAACTACGCGAATTTATTCTTCTACTTCATACATGATTGTGGGGTCGTTAAAGTTATGCAAATCATCTACAAACAGTTCTTCAGGTAATACTTCATCTTCATTCGTTGGAAAATATGTCGGGAAATGTGGTGGCGAATTCAAAGTTTTACAAGTTTTTAATGGTACAATTGTGTCGTAAAATTGCACTAAACTATTTGTTTCGCCTGCTGATGCTTGTCCAAGAACCCAAATGACATTATATCTTGTGTTAATTCGAACAATCTGAAAACAGAAAGGTAGTTCCATGTTAACTAATATATGTTTTTTGCACATAAGCACTCTAGTATAGTAAAAAGAACATAAGTTACTCTTTGTGCTTTCACTATGCGGTATCTATTTCCCATGTGACCAGGCAGTTTTGTTCCTGGCATTACACGAGCTTTGTTTCCTCCTGAACCTATGTTTCCTGGCCTTCTGTGAGTTTTTGTGACACCGTGACTAGCAGGCATACCATGGAATCCCCACCTTTTCATTACACCTTGGAATCCTCTGTCTATTCTGTAAAAATATAATACATTTTATTTTCGCCAGTAAAAGAATCATTCTTATTTTTGCAAAAAAATCAAATAGTTCAAATCATAGAATGAAATATTTACGTTTTTCCTCTTATGTCAATGTATTGACCAATTTTGTAATGCGTTGCAAAAAGAGGGGTGCCAGGTTGCAATGCTCCTTCAGGTGATACATGAAATCTGGCCAATAAACGTTTTGGCATTACCCCAGCTTCATTAAATAATCCACAGTATTCTTTAGTGAACTGTGCATAGAACAATTGTGTTAACAAAATAAAAAAACCCAGTTGGTAATTTTTTGAAATAGACTAAATTTAATACATACAAGTTGAGGATCACAACTATCAGCTCCAACTATGAGGCACCCAGTATTCCTTGGTAAAGGATTCTTCTTTTGTGTTATCATGGGCTTGTATTCTTCTGGAGGTATGTATTTAATTACATGGTTATCAGCAACCTAAAATATCACTCTATCAAAAATGTTCTAATAATTTTGAATATCTACATCACTTGACTGTTGAGTTTTGTAGCTTACTTGAAACATTGTTGTCAGAACTTTTTTACCATCTTTCATCCACATAGGCACAATACCAATTTTTCTGGCAAGGACACCAACACGTTGGTAATGTGGTTTCCATTCAGTTACTGGTTCAATTGTCTCTAATTTCAATGGCGAGGCACTTCCAAATCCAATGTCCGGCAGTGGATACTTATCTTTTATGACAGTTTGTATGAATTCCTTATTTTCTTTGGTCAAGTCTTCTTCATGTTGCTATTATGAAAAAAATTTTAGTTAGTTTTAATAATAAAGAACATATAAAGTTATTATATACATCTTTACAGACCACTCGAGTTTGTTTCACAAACCAGGGTGGAAACCTTTTCCTGGGATATGGATTCAATAACTTTTTTCCTCGGTTTGGCAGAGTAAAAGTTTCTAATCTGTAAGCAGAAAGCAGAGAATCATCAAAAATACTTGACACAGCATAATGATTCTTACGTTGGCTGAAGAAATCCTTTAAGTGGTTGCAATCCATTACACACTTTTAAAAGCGTTGTCATTTTCCTAAAACATTGAACAAAGTATTTTTACAGTGCTGGCATGCACTTATTATAAAACAGTGGCTTTTTATCACACACTAAATACCTGCTACAAATAAATGCAAACGTTGATTTACTGGCAATCGAATCAGTTTGACCTCATATAAGAAGCACTTTTTCCTTCAACGATTTATTTTTATGAACAAAACTTGATTTAATTATTTATTTTTCATTTTTGGAAAAATAATAAATGGCCATAGGAATCTGAGGTTATGGCTTTAGGAGTGTTAAAAGAAAATGTGTCTACCGGCCTACCGCACGGACTTCCTTTCCTCTACACGAAGCTTCGACTTTGTCTCACTAAGCGTCGCATGTCGGCTAACTCACGACTCACGAGTCACGATCGCCGCGAATCGCGATTCGGATTCGGAGCCGCACAGCAAGAATCTGATTTATCGACTCACTCGCCCTGCCTTACCATCGAACGAAACAGTCTAAAAAACCGTTGAGCGCCGAGCCGTGAGCGGGAGAGCGAGCTGCAGTTCTCGTTTGATCCTGTTGGTTCCGAACTTCCGGTAGAAGATCTCAAAAGTAAAGTTTTCTCTTCTCTCTCGTTCCGTAGAGCCGCATTCGTGAAAATATTTTCGATTCTGTAACTTATTCAACAAAATAGTCGCAACTCGCGTTATGTTATGGCTAGAGTATAAAAAGATGGTTCAGTTGTCAGTTTGATTTCGGCGGAGGTGACGGTTACGCCAAGAACTTTTCGCAATGTTCGTTAGACCACCGCGGAGGAGGAAGATCGCCGGGAGGATTTCAGAGGTATCAGGTACAGTTTTCGTTGCAATTATGCCGATTTAATGTCAGTTATTGTCGTGAGACTATTGTTCGTATCTTAATTAAAATCCTTGAAGCTTTTTCCTAAAAAATTTTGTCGAGATCTTGCTGGAATGAGCCAAACAAGAAAATGGCGAGAGTGCGTCCAAGAGAGACAAAGCCAATTTTTTTAACGTATACTTATAACCGTAACCGATAGCGTTTGCGGACTGCGATAGGGTTCATGAGAAGGCTTTTTGTCTTTATTTCTTTTGCAATAAAGACAGTGGCCTGAGTCTTCCAAGTAAGGGTAAGTTGATTTGATGCAAAAAAGTTCGATACCTATTTTTGATGATTGACTTGAAAGATTTCCACTTTTTTTGAAATTTGATATTTATTTATATCTAAAAGAATATAGTTGGTCTGAATTCGGTAGGGTTAAAATGGTAACAATAATACCCCTCTGATGCAATAATTGAATTTCTGGTGACGCTCAATGACTTTTTGTTGATTTATTCAAAATTTGTTACTACGAAGCATATTCTACTTCCCTCCTCCGTTACTAATTCTTAATGGTTCTCTTTTTTAGGATATACAATTTTTTATTGGCTGTGCTCGAACCTGTGATGTTATTGATAGTCGAGATTTGGGTCCTGAAATTGACTGAGGCTTCCTGAAATGAGGAACCAAGAAGTGAGAAGTCAACACTTTCTTGTTAAACATTCTAAGTGGAGATGATTAATCGGCAGTTTGAATAGTACGTTTTTAATTGAAATCAGGTTATTAATGTTATTATCGATACTGCTTTGACCTGGAAAGTTGATCCAGCAATTATTAACGTCTACTTTAATCAATATCTACATGTCAAATTGAATTTATCAGAATATTCCTAATTATAATTGATTGGTAAATATCCAAAGAATCATCTATGAAAATAGCTTCAAGAAGATTCAGTTTGTTTGAAAAATAAAGAAAATCTCCCTGTTGCAGAAACGATACTCGTCCAAACTGCAGAAATACAGCCAATGCGAGCCAGGAGAGAAATAGGGAAGCGTGGAGAAAGAGAGAAGAGAGGGTGCGAGCGAAGCACAGTAGCTGCGGCGGTGGCGGTGCAGGGCCCATGGCGTTTCGGGTTAACTACTCGACGAGCGCGACAGGATAATCGGCGGTTGATACTACGCGCGAAAACGAGTCTGACAGCCTGACTCTCCAGCTCTCAGGCTCAGCTCGGCCGGACAGGTGAATTTGGGGGACGCGCGAGGATCCGCAGAGAGCGAGATAGACAAAGAGGGACGAGGATTTGCAGCGGCCTCGGACAGCCTCGGTATAGTTTCCGCGCTGTAACAAAAGCGAGATAGAGAAGGCGAGGTAGGAGGGAGAGAAGCAGAGATATATCTCTTGACGCGCGTGTGCATCGATGTCCAGCGCTCCCGGGGGAAATCCACTTCATGATGGGAATCCCATTATTTCCCGAGCGATATAAAAGTAGGTAGGTAGTCCAGTTCGCTTCGGCTCTCTCTCTCTCTCTCTCTCTTGCTCGCTGCGCGCCCGCGTGTCCAGTCGAGACTATTTCGCCGGCCGTCGAGCCATTTTCTCTTCTCCGATCTCTAGCACCCTTCTTCTTCCTTCCCACCACCCCCCGCAACTCCCTCTCAGGCCGCCCTTTTTCCACTGCTGTGCTGTACAGCCGAGTCCACGCTTCTCTCTATAGCTGGACGTTATATACGGTGCGCGCTTCTGCAGCTGCCCCCTTCCTTCCTTTACGCTATATACTCTTGTACTCTCGTCTTTTTCCTTCCTCCGACGTTTTTGTTCTCCGCGTCGACGGCACAGCCTTGGCGTGTTCATGAGGCATTCCCAGAGAGCTTTATATGCGTATGCATCGAGCAAATTTTTCCATCCATGGGTTTTCTTTTAGGTGTATAGCCCGGAAAAACCAAACAATGCCCTCAATTCCAGCTCTACAAATTCGAAAACGGCAAGTCACAAATGGAATCACCCTGTCAAAAGAGACAAGAGCGGCAGCAGCAACCTGGCGCGTCTGCAAAACGCAAACTCCAAATAAAAGATCCGATAAAAAAGCAGCAGCGTGCTCGGTTCGACGGAATGCAGCGTATTTGGCCGTTGTCTCGCTTTTCCGCACCGACGGCGGTGGCGGGAGAGTCTCATTCCTCCATTGTCTTTTCCGCCCGTCCGTCGGTCCACTCGCTTCGTCGTCGCCGTCTTCCAGGCTGGACGAACTCTCGCGCCCCTCTATACGCTCGCCGAGCTTTCGGAGGGTGGTTTGGTTGGTGTATAGGTAGGAGGGAAGGAAGGCGCAGGCAGGCGCGCTCGTTTTTATTTTGGATTAATACCCCTCCTGTCGCTTCCATAGATTCACCTCGAGAGATCCGAGCGAGACAGTTCTGAAATGCGCCCGCGTTTGTCCCGGAGAATGGCCGTGATAAAGTCGGCCGTCGTCTCTCCACCTCTCGCGTCCCTCGATTTCCTGGCTCGCTCGCCTCTTTCTCGATAAATGGCGCTAGCTTTTGTATTTCTCATTTTGACCATTATTGTCGCTCCGCGCGAGATTGCGTTTATCGAAGGTTGTATCCCGGAATGCCTTTAGACTTTATTCTTCTCAAGTTCAACAGTCGTTTAAAAGTTATTTTCACTTTTTCCTTCAAAATTGAGACGCACAAGGTCTGGCAAGTAGTACGAGTCAAGCTTAACTCGGGCGATCGATGTTTATGAATTTTGAAACATTATTATTTTATTATTCTTAATATTACTTTGTATTCTAATTTCATTTTGTTATTTCAGGCCTAGATTCATACCGCAGTGCTGACAGTTCAGTTGCAAGCACGCGCGAGGACAAAAAAACGCCGAACCAAAACCATCGCTTATCCTCTGGAAGTCCACAATGGGTCAGTACTTTTGAGTATAATTTTCTTTTATTATTTTATTCAATATATATATATATATATATATATATATATATATATATATATATATATATATATATATATATATAT